>APFE030623888.1:83264-95507 GCA_000404065.3 Pinus taeda
TGAAGAAGAGGAGAATAAAAAGGGTCCCCTAGAAAAGAAAATGAAGAAATGAATTAACCTGTTGCTCATAACAAGCTCCCTCCACAAACCATAGATTCCAATTAGAACATAGAGATGGCAATCACATCAAATCTATCAGTGATCGAAGCAGTAACAAAAAAGAACAAAATGATGCTACGAACCAAAAGAACTCATGAAATGGAGCACTATGAATCTGAAAAGGATCTCCCCCTTATAACAAACTTCATGGATATGACATTGGTTGTTATCCAACCTACCCTAGGGGTATGGAAGGAAGTAAAAGGAAGAAAGGAAAGAAATGCAAAGTGGAAAATTTCTATAACTGCATAAGTCATTAAGTGCCTCAACTAGTTTTTCTTTTCTTTTTAGTTATGAGGGATTTAAGCTAAAATTCTGACAAATCCAACATATCCTTTATCTCTAAATACATGTTAGTCACGTATCTATAAAATTTGATTTTATTTCACTTGATAATAAAATTACGCTTTTTACAAAAATATCGCCAACATTTTATAGTTTTCATATTGACTAGTAATATTTTCCAAGGTTTCTAAAGTTTAAGATAAATTTCCATCCTTAAAATTTTCTTAGACATAGGTAAAATAAATCAGTAAGGTTTAAAATCAACAAAGTCGTCATCACAAATATTAAAATTAAATTCCTTCTCCAACCCTATTCATTCCATGCATTGAACTTTTTCTCTCTGTAGTGGAGCTCCAAATTTCTTCATGTGGTTTATTTTTGGCCCTCCGGGCCTAGTATTTCAACCACCGATTTTGATACCACTCTATAGCACACCCAACCCCTTAATTTCATATTAGGGTTGTGGGGTGTGACTACTCCTAAACTTCAATGTGTATTATGAATATGGGGTTATCAAATTTCCTTTTTCTTTTGTCACAAAAACAAAATTTTGATGTTTCCATCATCTTCTGCTCATCGAGGGATTTCCAATGATATAAATCACATATCATTCTAAGTTATGGGCTCAAAGTTATGCTCGTTTGAATATATACTCAAGGGCCACATCAACTAGTGGATCTAATATTTTTGGACCATTCTCGGTAGTTCTCCTTGCCCATGAGCACTACCCCAATAATGAAAATGAGGGACTGCATCTTCAACAAATATTTGAGCTCAGACTAAAAAATGGATAGTAAAAAATGTCTTAATAATAAAAATAAATATATCTATTTCTTCAAATTTTTAAGAGAAAAGCTTTCTTAGAAACTTTAAAAAATATCCATCTCACTATAAAGAGAGAACATTTTTTTAATTATTATTAAGAGAAATGGTATTTGATCTAATGAGTATATTTTCCATCCATGGAAAGTGTGATCTAGCTTTGAAGGAAATCTTAAGTGGATATTCTATTGAGAGACCTTATTATTCTATTTAAAAGAAATGTATGATGTCCAAAATTTATAAAACTCATTGATCTAAACAAGATACAATGTGATTAATTTTGGTATCGCTCATAAAAAATGCAAACATGTAAATAATGATAATTTTTTTCTTAAAATTATGCAACACTATGTTATATTTATGTTCCATGCCTAAATCCTAACCAGGGATATTCATCTCATGATTGTAGCAGTTGATTAAAAAATCATTGTTAAGAGATTTAGAAAACTTATCTTCATTTGTGAACACAGCAATGCCTCTTCCTTGTCTACTAATATTTTTGTACTAGTCACACAATATGACAACCAATATGAACAAAGAAAAGGATCAAGGACAAGAAATTAAACATTATCAAATTCATTATCAAGCATGCTTGTCTCTATGTCTATTTTCTAGACATCTTCGCAATCATGGCATCTCAAGAAAAGAAGTCAAATGGAAATGGACATGGTTTTAAATTCCACTCTCAATACTAGTAAGAGATTTAAAGTGCATTAAATCTAGGCACGAGAGCTCCATAACCATTCGATTTCTTTGTAATGTTATGCACAAGAGCTAAGATTAGGGTTAGCGTTAGCTATGTCTTCCATGAGAAAATATAGTCAAATATGGAGAGATGAAATAGAGGTAATGCACAACAAGAAAATAGATACGTGTGAGGGTTTTTTAAGAGAAGAGGGAATAAATTACTCTGACAAGTTATAATAGCAAAAATAAAGAAAAATACAAGTTTGATTGGGAGGCAGAGAGGAGTTATAGTGGGACAAATGACCAAGATTTGATACCATTTCAGGCCAGGTAGGATAACTCCAAAAAGTTATTGATTTTCCATTAAATAGGCATACATACATATACAGGATTTTGTGACCTTTTGTGCCAACTTCCAATGTTTGATGTCTCCTCCTATTCTAACGGTTCATATTGATCATATTTACATATTTACAACTTCATCAAATCCCTAAGGATTAGGTTCTTAACAAAACATTATTATGTAATTATGATAAAATGAAAATAAAATTTAAGAAAATTTAGAGAAAATTAATCAAGATTCAAATTCAAAGACAACATGATGGCTTAAAAAACGTGGTAGGATGAACCTCCATCTTCACACACCCACTTTCTTACCAACCTATTAGAAAAATAGAAATTGAGTTTATGTGTATGTGAAAGGCTAAATTATATAAATTGTGTTCCAATTTTGTTCATCGTGAGGGTTCAGAGTATGTCCATCTCTATGTTGGTCAACAATGGATGGAGTATTCTAGTTGGGTGAGTGCATGGCAGGGTGGGGAGCAAAGGGATAACAATGAACCCATTGTGCACTAAAGAAAACAATTCCATGATCACGGCCTTCATAGAACCTTGACTATTGTACTCCTCCATCCCTAAAAAAATATTAACATTGATCCCTCCTTCCCCTCTCCCACCCACTTCTTATCGCTCATTCTCAGTGTTGTCTCTCCCCCACTTCTTATCATTTGTTGTTTTCATTGCTACACCATTTAACAAAGACACTCCAATAGTTCTTAAAACATCCGGGATAACTCAATATAAAAAATTATGTGTAATTTCTCATCAAAGAATTTGTAGAAAACAATTCCTTAAAAACTTTGACATGATTTGATAAAAAATATACAAGTATTTTATAAAAATGGAATCAACAAATTAAACAATATATTATAATACCTATTTTAAAAACTTAAATAACATATATATGAAAATAATTTAAAATATCTTTTAATATATTTTGATCCTTAATTTTTATTATAAATAATTATTCTAAAATATTTATGTAATATTTTCTTCCTTAAATTGGGGTTAAAGGGGAAATGTGTATGCTAGGGTTTCAAGAATGGTTGGTGCTAAAGGGTTTGGAAATTCAGGGTATGCAGTGATCTAGAGGTCAAATCTAGAGAGTTTCCCGATCCTAGTGAAACCAATCTTAGGGGAACCCTCTTGTTTGCAGGTTTCGAACTTAGATCTTGTTATCTCACTTGTGAAAAGGGTATAGGAGAATATGCACATTCCTCATGAATGCTTTCGGCTCATTCATGAAGGACAACAGCGTTAAAATCAAAAGCTCCTTAGTGAATACAACATTCCCAAGGATGCCATGATTTACTCGATAACAAGAATTCGAGGTGGAGCCAAAGGGTGAGGTGTATCCACCTCAACCCCGCCAAGATCATTTAAAGATGCTCTAGAACCAGGGGCTTCTTTGCCAAACCATGAATATCTCTCTAGATCTAAATTTGTGGTTGGAGGAGTTAGTTGAAAGCCCATGTCTTGAGGTAAAAAATATTGCAACTAGTTTCATTACTAAAACTTATGAACATAAAGCACCTATTTGTCATTTCAATGATTTTTGGCCTTCTTATTTGGCTCTCAAAGAGTGGTTTCACCATAATTCATCTCTAGATGTCGTAGTACATTTATGCTCAAACGGGTTTTTTATTGTTATTTTTCAAAGATAGAGGACCAATAGAAGGATTTTTATTAGGGAACCTGGTTTTGGGGTCGATTTGGTCTCCCTTCAGCCTTGGTTTTCATATTTTAATCCTCTCTGTATGTCAAATATGGAAACTCCAATTTGTGTGATGTTTCCCAAATTCCCATCCATTTGACACATCCAGTTACCTTCGAATATTTAGGAAATTTCATAGGTTGCTTCATCAAGATTTATTCATAAATGATTATGAAAGGAATTCATACATTCATTTTCATTTGTGTTGAAGTGGACTTCAAAAAAATTTTGTTGGAGAAAATCCTCATTAAATGGGGAAATAGGAATTATTCCCAACTGGTGGATTATGAAAACACATATTTTTGTTGTAGATCTTTCCATCATCCTGGACACCTACAAAATGTTTTACCATATTCACAAGGCACCTCTTCGCACCTTGAAGCCAAGACTAAAAATTGTGGATGGCAAGATCCAAAGGTCCCAATGGTTCTAAGTCCATTATGGCTCACGGGTCAGGCAATTCTTAGAATTTGAAGACTCCTAATGCTAGAATTACCCTTACAGAACTAGCTTAGAATCATGATATGTCATCTCAACCATCAAGGGAGGAAGCTCAATTGTCAATTAGTACGACATAAAATTCAACCATAATTTTGGCAACTGCAGGGAAAAATGTACCCATGAACTAGACCATTCAAATAGTGACAATGAACCAACAAATATATCGGAGCACTCAGTAATGGAAACATCTCGAGGAAAGGAGGTGGTTGTCTCATACAATCCCTCAAGTTGGATAGACATTCGAAAAAGAAAAAGAAAGAAAGACAAACCAATCTATAATCTTAGAGCCTAAGCCCAAAAATGAAAATGTAATGTTGCATAGCATGATTAGGAGAAACTTGATATATTGTGATGTGATGGCATACATTTTTGAAAGATCAATAGAATTGATTAACCTAAAATATTTTCTTCCATAAATTATTATAAAACATTAAAATTTTACAACATATATGATTATTCTATTCCATATTTTAAAATTTATCTTTAATTCTATCCTATTATTTAAAAATAAATATATATACTTATTTAATTTAGATTAAATTTATAATTACTTTTAAAATATATGATTTCATTCTTCTCTATTAACAAGTTAATCATTGGTAAACTTGGTTTGATTGGTAGTTATTATCATGTCCTCTCACTAGTGTAAAAGCATATTCTTGTTTCTTATTCTATATGCTTATGCTTAGTTATTAGATATCATGTCTTTGTTTTGTGGAGCACATTCTTAGTCCTCGTGTAGAAAAGCATATTCTTGTTTCTTATTCCAGATGCTTAGTTATTAGGTATCATGACTTTGTTTTGAGGAGCATATTCGTAGTCCTCATGTATATGGTGCTTTCTCATTGGTTAGTTCTTTTGACAATTTTGGTAGGTTCAAATGCATTTACAAAACTAGTGTACATCATATAGGTAAGCAATGATACTGATTTGGTGCTACTATATGTGATGTTAATGGGCCAAAACAATGTTTTCCTTTTCCACATTGTTAAAGTGATATACAATGATGAATACATGGTGAGTTTAAATATTAGTTTAGAATATCATTTTTTTTATAATATTTAATTAATAGTAATGTAAAAAAAAAGTTATAGTAATAGTAATATTTATATTAATATTTAAAATATAATTAAATTCATAGTATAGTAATAATTTATTATATAAAAAATACAAAAAGGAATGAAATTAAACAATTCACCAAATTAAAATATTATTATCATTTATATTATTTATGAGTAAAAAAAATTATAAAAGGAAACTGAGGGAGCTTATTCCAGGTGTCCATCTTCCGTTTGTTCAGGGGAACACTGATAAGATTGCAAGGATTCTCAAGATGCATAGTATCTCTGTAACTTTTAGGCCCCTTAACACCATTCGTATGTCCCTCAGATCAGCTCAAAATCCTATCGACCCTAAAGATATGAAAGGGGTATATATTATCCCTTGTTCCTGTGGGACCCCCTATATTGGTGAGGCGGGCCGCTCCATCAATCAAAGGATTAGTGAACACGCAGCTGACCTTAAGCATAGGAGATCAAAGTCTTCGGATTTAGTTGAGCATGTGGAAAAAACCAATCATCATGTTTGTATTGAAGAGGCTAGTTTCATTGCTAGGGTTTCTCAGTTCCATCATCAAAAATTTAGGGAAGCTCTAGAAATTGAAAAGAGGCCAAGCAATCTCAATAGAGAGGATGGTTGGAAAATCAGTAGATGTTGGGTCCCAGCTCTCTCTTCCTAGTCGCTTCCTTCTTTTCTGCCCTTCCTCCTCCCCTCCCCTCATTTCTGGTCTCTTCTGTTTATAATTTTTTTTTTAACCTAATATTTATTTATTTATTTATATTATTATTATTATTATTTACCTAATATTTAGTTATTTATTTTTATTATTAATTATTATTATTATTTTTTTCCACTGGAAAAATCTGTAATTTTCATTAATATAGAGAAAATTACATATTGTAAATGTTGTTGCATATGTTGTATTCTGAGTCTAACATGAGGGACTCTGAGCTGTCTAGGTACACCGCGTAGGGTGCTCTTCCTGATAAAACAAAATAGTTGTTTATATACTATTATGTATCTGTTTACACCTATACATAGGCCATGTAGGGCCTCTTTCAGTATGATATATCATCAAAAAAGTTCAAAAATTGAGTTTTACTTGCTATACAAAAAATATTAGAAAATCAGGGACTTGGGTCCCCCTGGTAATGCTAGTCTATATATGGTCGATGATAATAACGAAATTCATCAGTCCCCGTCTTCTCTTGAATCACCCATTCTCCTCTACGTAATGACACAGCCTCCTTGGATAATTGGTCAGCGCTGCTGTTATGCTCCCTATAGATGTGATTACAAGAGATATTGTTAAATTCCGCCTTGAATATATTCACTTCGTGTAATATGATGCTAAGTGTGTGTATGTGGCAAACAGATATGCTATTGAACCAGTTAATAATAATCTTTGAGTCCCCAAATATATTTAAATTGAAGCACTGATGTCCCAAAGAGAAGTGTAATAGATGACGGAGGGTAATGAGTTCCGCGAAATTGTTGGTGCCAGCTCCTAGTCCCATCTTTACTTTGTAAAAATGGTGTTCATTTATGAACAGAATGAAGCCACCTCCACAACCCTGTTGATTTGCAGCCCCATCAAAGAAGGCCCAGGGGGTAGCTTTGTCAATGCAGGGAGGTAGGTGGGTGCGGCGCTCTCTAGGGGGTATAGGTTTCGACAATTCATGATGTGCAGAGATTATTCCAGCCTCAATGTGTGGCAAACACACGGGTTTGTCATCAAAAATGAATCGATTGCGTGCCTGCCAGACAGACCAGTTGACAAGCAAGGGAAGGCACTGGAGTTTTGATCCCTTGTGTCTACCAGACCAATCCTCCCATGTGCTGCTAAGATCATTGCCAGTCCATGACCCCACGAACCCAATAGTTGAGGATATGCTCCGCAAAGAGCTTGAATTGCGGTGCATTGTAAGAAGAGATGTTCCGAGGATTCTGATTCTCGTTTATACAGTATGCACCAGGTAGGCCCAAAAATAGCTCTGTGAGTAAGATGTTCCCTTGTGGGCACTATGTCTTTTAAAATGCACCAGAAGAATAGTCTAGTGCGCAGAGGTGCCGTAAGCTTCCAAATGTGATGCCACCAATTCAATGTCTGATCTGGTTGCTTGTGATGTATCAGAGAGCTATAACCTGACTTTGGGGAATAAATTCCATTCTCTGCCAGACACCAAACTAATTCATCAGGTCCCTCTTTTATCCTGATGTGGGATTCCAATAGAGCTTGGATATATTCATTCCATTCCTGGTGCCATCGAGGGGGAAGGTCGATGTGTTGTGCCAATTTCCAAGCTTGTGAAAATCTATTCGAATTTTGTTGGTCTGCAATGTGCGCAAAAACCTTGATCTCATGTGCATTTAGATATGTGATGAGGTCTCTGGATAGTAGGTGTCTTCCTCCACAGCCAATCCATGGATCCAACCCAATCCTGCCCAGGGAGCCATCATTGATACGCCACACCAGATTGTCTCTTATATGGGGGAGTGAGTGGACCAATGCCTACCATACAGATGAACTGCTCGTTGATGGCCATGTGGGATGACGAGCCCAGTCCACCAAGTTCTGTGGCCAGATATATTTATGGTATGAGATGTGAGTCCATAGATTCTAGCTTGTCAACAAGGTCCAGCCCATTTTAGCAGCTAAGGCTTGGGCAAAGAGGGGGAGGTCTTTCTGTCCCCATCCTCCCCATTTCTTTGGCAATGCAATTTTATGCCAGCTGATCCATGCAAATAATCTTTTATCCTGATTCTCGTTCCACAGATCTCTGTTGCATAATTGTTTCAATCGGGATAGAATATTCCTGGGAATCCATGCAAGTGCCATCCAGTAAACCGGTGTAGCTTCCAGGACCAATTTGATAAGCACCAATCTGCCCACCCTGGATAAATATCTATGACTCCAGATGGATAGTCTCTTCTCCAATTTTGTGACCAGCCAGACCCAATCTGCGATTCCGTGGCATGTAGGTTTTAGCCAATATCCTAGATATTTGAGGCCTCTATCCAGGGGGTGGATACGATAAGGAAAGACCTGGTGAGCAAATTGAGATTCAAGAGCAGAGGTACGAGAAAAGGTAATGGTGATTTGGATTGGTTGACAAGCATACCAGTAGTAGATGAGAAGAGAAGGAAAACCTTGGAAAAAGATCTGGAGTCCCAAATGCCACCATCAAGCAAAATAAGCACATCATCCACAAATAGGAGATGTGTGAGGAAGCAGTCCTCAATGATCTTGAGGCCACAAATATCTCCATCCCTTTTGGCACATTAAATCCAATGACTTAAACCCTCCATGACAATAAGGAATAGAAGTGGAGATAGAGGGAAACCTTGTCTAAGCCCTCTTTTAGAGTGAAAGAAGTGAGAGGCCGAGCCATTGATAAGGACACTGAAGGAGGGAGTGGTAATGCAGGCCATAATCCAAGTGATGTAATTGTGAGGGAAGCCCAAATGAATTAGCAACATCTTAATATACAGCCAGCTAACCCGGTCAAATGCTTTAGACAAGTCAAACTTGAGAATGATGCTTTTAAGGCGCTTGGTCCAGATGGAGTGGATGGCTTCCTGTGCCGATCCAATGGCTTCATGGATTTGTCTGGATTCGAGGAAAGCGAATTGTTGACGAGAAATATGCCTGGAGAGGATCGGCCTGAGTCGGATTGCAATTATCTTAGAAATAATCTTATATAGACAATTGCATAAGGAAATAGGCCTATAATCATCAAAAGAGGATGGGGAATCAGACTTTGGAATAAGGGCAATGAAGGTCGAGTTGATGGCATGGTATAGGGAGCCCGAAGTTCTACTCTCCTCCACGACATTCAATAGGTCCAGCCCCAGCAACTCATAAAATTCCAGGTAGAATTCAATGGTCCAGCCATCCGGGCCTAGACTCTTATCTTTTTTGAACCATTTTAGCGTGCCTTCGAGTTCACCAGAGTTGACTGGTGCAAAGAGCTCTTCTGCATCATCCTCATTGACAAACCTTGGAAAGTGTCCCACCACATTTATAATATCATGCAGATTTTCTTCGTGAGGACATTTGTAAAGGTTTCTGAAATGTGAAGTACCAAGGTGGGCTAGCTTGTTGAAGGTATCGGCACAGCCTCCCTCGGGCGTAGGAAGATTCCAGATGGTGTTAGATAATTTTCGTCCCTTGGCATAATTTTGAAAGAACCTTGTATTGTCGTCCCCAGCTTTTAACCATATAGCTCTACTTCTCAACCTCTGAGATTCCTCATGCCCCTTTAGGATGTTGGCCTTCTTCTTTTCAAGCTCAATCGGTTTGTCCTTTGCCTCTACAGAGATGAATCCCAAACTTCACTCATCAAGTAAAGTGCTCATCTCAGCTTCAATATTGGTGAGCTGTGAGGTTTCCCGTGAGAGTTTCTCCTTGCCCAATTAATAGAGAGGTGTTTAATCTCAGAGAGATTATTGCAAAAACCTTTTGTGAAGGACTCTGCTCGGTTAATAGGGTGTGCAATCCAGAAGTCAGAAACCATCTTGATGTACGCAAGGTCACTTAGCCAGACATGGTTGAATTTTGAATGGGGCTTGTGGGTTTTTAAAAGGCCCCTGGATTTCCAGATAAATTGGGGCATGATCTGATACACCTCCCGAACCCACCCATTGTTTGTAGTGATGCATTTGCTGAAGGAGTGGTCCTTTCATTAAGAATCTGTCCAGTCTACGAGCCAATGCTGCATCACCCACCCTTCTGTTCCTCCAGGTGGGCAGCGGCTTGTGCATGGGGACATCTATAAAATTGGTCTGTTCCAGCAGATTGATCATATGGTCAGTGATAACATCAATTTGAGCCGCAGACCCCCATGATTCTCTGAATCCCAATGAAAAATTTAGATCCCCTTCGATTATAGTATGTTTTGAGTCCAGAAGGGAGAGGTTTAGAAAATGCTGCCAAAATTGTTCCCTGTGCTGACAGGGTCCATACACATTTACAATCCTGAGGATCATACCAAGCTCAGCAGAGAAAATATCCAGTCCCAAGTATCTCGCTCCCCCCCATGATGCATCAACCCAAATGGTTCGAGGGTTGATTCCAATAGCCAGACCCCAGATCTCCCTGCAGCATCTAGGGCGACAAATGTCCAGTTCAGGATCATAGATTGAAGAGAGTGGGAGATTTGATCAGCCATACCCAGAGTTTCTTGGAGCATAATAATGTCAATTGGTTCGGTCTTAATGAGCCTCCTCAAGGCTAGTTTCTTAGAGGCACTAGGCAAACCTCTGCAATTAAAAGACAAGCACTTCATGGAGGGACACCGCGTGGGGTATGTCCTGCTCTAAGGACCCCATCAATAGTGGATTGGCGACCAGAAGCAACCTCTGCCCCTGCCTTCCTAATTGCCTTGGAGAGATCTGACTTCCTACCCTGGATGATAGGGGGATGGCATTAGGCAACATAAGACCTAGACCAGCCTGGCTAACCCGGAAATCCTTGAAGTGGGATCTGGAGCGAAGGAAATAATTATGAGGGGGTGACAGCCCAGAAGATGACGGCGATACAGATGAAGAGGAGGGAGCGAGCATTGAATGGACAGAAGTGACAATGAGAGGAGGGGTAGACATGATACATTGTGCCATTGAAGTCTGAATCGATGAGCCTGCCATATAAGTGGAAAAATCAATAGATGAGAGAGGAGGGTTCATAGAGATACCCGAAGCAGTCGTGACTTCCGCGGCAGAGCGGGCCCTAGTCAGCGGCAGCGAAGACTGTCTGAATCCTCTATCCACTGACTTGGATGTTGGAGAGCTAACCGCTGGTACTAGACCCGAGGACGAGGGGCGCGAACCGACCAAAGAATTAGCCCTGGAAGGTGTGGGCGTGATTTTAGGTGAGTCCTCAGATTTCTGATTGAGAGGGCATTCTTTGAAGAGATGCCCTACCTTGTGACATCGTCTACAGCAGAATGGCACCCCTTTGTAGTCCAAGATCTGGACTCTGATATACTTTCCCCACTGTAGAGTAATCTTTTCTTCCAAACCCTCACAAGTATCCAAGTGGACCAAAATGCGAGCGAGGGTTCTATTTTTGGACTCACAAACATGCGGTCATGATCTAAATAAGTACCCAGAGCATTTCCAATCCTAATAAAAATCTCCTCACTCCAGAACTGCAATGGAAGCCCTGGAAAGCGCACCCAAAGCGGACCTGCCCCAATTTGTTCAAGTTCAGGATCGAATAAAGGGCTCCACCTTTTGAGAAGGACCGGGGCCATCTCGATGTGCCAGTACCAAGTCCATGTAGTTTTCCTTTGCAAAATGTAGGGAGAACCAACCCCTAGGCAAAACATGAACCTCTGGCAGTTCTATCAATAGCCCTCCCAAAATCTCCTTAACCCACTGAGTCAGCCTGTTAGCTGAATACGCCCGACCATGCACATGTCTAACCAGCACCGTGCATGCCATGATAGCAAATTCACCAATAGCCGAGGTTTCACTGAATCTGATGGTGATATCCTTTGAGGTCGCCTTGACGCACTTAGTCTTCCTTTTGTTGGTGCGAGGAGCCGATGGGTGGTCCACCAGAGGGTTTGGGACGCCTTCCGGTGGAAATTGTTTTGCCGGTAGAACCTTAATAGCAAGGGTCTCGAAACAGCCAGATGGTCGAGCACCCAAGCAGGGGGCTGTTAGGCTGCAGCGGTAACCGAGATGTTAAAAGATGGAATAGTGAAGAAAGATGAAAGAGGGTCAAAGGA
>APFE030623903.1:0-10086 GCA_000404065.3 Pinus taeda
ATAGATATACATTTATGTTTAATAATAATAATGAAAAATAATTAAAAATTTATATAATTGCATCAGGTGATGCTCACAAGGTGAAGAAGCGAGATTGAAACTAGTGAAAACAAATCACATAGTGCCGAAGAAGCGGGATTGAAACTAGTGAAATGAATCACATTGTGTCAATCATCACTTTCGAGGCTTGCACCCGGTAACCAGTACTTCCCAGGAGGTCACACATCCATGATCACCTCTAGCTCAAGCATGCTTAACTATAGATTTTTCCCCAAAATCAAGCCCAACTTAGCTTGCTATCCCATTTGCAAAACCCTACCAAGTATTGTGCCTCATGAAACATTGAAGTATAGTTCCTTCTTTTGAATTAAGTATTGGGGTTTTCCCAGTGCATTATATTAGATATCATTTTTGGGATTCAACTGCATTAAGTAAGTCATTCATCTATGACCATTTCCATGAGAGGTAGTCGTAACTCACTAATTTCTCATGATTTTTGAATAGTTCACTTAGCACTCATTTCATCGGGTGATGCTCACATGGTTGAAGAAGTGGGATTGAAACCAGTGAAAATGAATCACATAGCATCAATCATCACTTCTAGGGCTTGCACCCGGTAACCAAGACTTCCTAGGAGATCACACATCCCTAATTGCCTCTGGCTCAAGCGCGCTTAGCTGTGGATTCTTCCCCACAATCAAGACCACTTAGCTTGCTACCCCACTTACAAAACCTTATCAAGTATTGTGCCTCTTGAACCATTCAAGTAGAGTTACCTCTTTTGAATTAAGTATTGGGGTTTTTGTAGTGCATTATATTAGATATCATTTTTGGGATTCAACTGCGTGAAGTAAGTCATTCATCTATGACCATTTCCATGAGAAGTAGTCGTAACTAACTAATTTCTCATGATTTTTGAATAGTCCACTTATCACTCATTGCATTGGGGGATGTTCACAGGGGTGAAGAAGTGGGATTGAACTAGTGAAAATGAATCACACAGCGTCAATATTCACTTCCAGGTCTGGTACCCGGTAACTGGGACATCTCGGGAGGTCACCCATCCTTGATCGCCTTTGGCTCAAGCACCCTTAACTATGAAGTTTTCTCCACAATCAAGCCCACTTAGCTTTCTAGCCCATTTGCAAAACCTTAGCAAGTATTGTGCCTTATGAACCATTCAAGTAGAGTTCCCTTGACTCTTTTGAATTAAGTATTGGTGTTTTTTCATTACATTATAATAGATATCTTTTTTGGGATTTAACTTTGTTAAGTAAGTCATTCATCTATGACTAATTCCATGAGAGTTAGTCGTAACTAACTAATTTCTCATGATTTTTGAATAGTCCACTTAGCACTCATTGCATCAGGTGTGACATTTCCATGAGAGGTAGTCGTAACTAACTAATTTCTCATGATTTTCGAATAGTCCACTTAACACTCATTACATCAGGTGATGCTCACAGGAGTGAAGAAGTGGGATTGAAACTAGTGAAAATGAATCACATAGCATCAATCATCACTTTTGGGGCTTGTACCTGGTAACCAGGACTTCCCCGGAGGTCACCCATCCCTCATCGCCTTTGGCTCAAGCGTGCTTAACTGTGGAGCTTTCCCCACAATCAAGCCCACTTAGCTTGTTACCCGATTTGCAAAACCATAGCAAGTATTGTGCCTCATGAACTATTCAGGTAGAGTTGCCTTCACTCTTTTGAATTAAGTATTGGGGTTTTCACTGTGCATTATATTATATATCATTTTTGGGATTCAACTGTGTTAAGTAAGTCATTCATCTATCACCATTTTCATGAGAGGTAGTCGTAACTGTCTAATTTCTCATGGTTTTTGAATAATCCACTTAGCACTCATTACATCGGGTGAAAGGTAGGCATAACTAACTGTCTCTCATGGAAATGGTCATAGATGGATGACTTACTTAACGCAATTGAATCCCAAAAATGATATCAAATATAATGCACTACAAATATCACAATACTTAATTCAAAAGAGTGCAGGGAACTCTATTTGAATGGTTCATGAGGCACAATACTTGCTAAGGTTTTGTAAATCGGGTAACAAGCTTAGTGGGCTTCATATGGGTAAAAATACATAGTTAAGCGCACTTGAGCAAGAGGTGAACAGGGATGGATGACCTCCCAGGAACTCCTAGTTACTGGGTGCGAGCCCCGGAAGTGATGACTGATGCTATGTGATTCATTTTCACTAGTTTCAGTCCCACTTTGTCGTCCCTGTGAGCATCACCTGATGCAATGAGTGTTAAGTGGACTATTCAAAAAATATGAGAAATTAGTCAGTTACGACTACCTCTCATGGAAATGGTCATAGATGAATGACTTACCTAACGCAGTTGAATCCCAAAAATGATATCTAATATAATGCACTACAAAAAAGTCGATACTTAATTCAAAAGAGTGAACGAAACTCTACCTGAATGGTTCATGAGGCACAATACTTGCTAAGGTTTTGCAAATGGGGTAGGCAGCTAAGTGGGCTTGATTGTGGGGAAAAATCCACAGTTAAGTGTGCTTGAGGCAGAGGCAATCATGGATGGGTGACCTCTCATGAAGTTCTGGTTACCGCGTGCAAGCCCCAGAAGTGATGATTGATGCTATGTGATTCATTTTCACTAGTTTCAATCCCCCTTCTTGGCCCCTATGAGTATCGCCCGATGCAATGAGTGCTAAGTGGACAATTCAAAAGTCATGAGAAATTAGTCAGTTACGACTATGTCTCATGGAAATGGTCATACATGAATGACTTACTTAACACAATTGAATCCCAAAATTGACATCTAATATAATGCACTGCAAAAACCCCAATATTTAATTCAAAAGAGTGAAGGGAACTCTACATGAATGGTTCATGAGGCACAATACTTGCTAAGGCTTTGCAAATGGGGTAGCAAGTTAAGTGCACTTGAGCCAGAGGCGATCAGGGATGTGTGACCACCCAGGAAGTCCTGGCTACTGGCTGCAAGCCTCGAAAGTGATGATTGATGTTATGTGATTTATTTTCACTAGTTTCAATCTCACTGCTTCACCCATGTGAGCATCACGCGATGCAATGAGTGTTAAGTGGACTATTCAAAAAATATGAGAAATTAGTCAGTTACGACTACCTCTCATGGAAATGGTCATAGATGAATGACTTACCTAACGCAGTTGAATCCCAAAAATGATATCTAATATAATGCACTACAAAAAAGTCGATACTTAATTCAAAAGAGTGAACGAAACTCTACCTGAATGGTTCATGAGGCACAATACTTGCTAAGGTTTTGCAAATGGGGTAGGCAGCTAAGTGGGCTTGATTGTGGGGAAAACTCCACAGTTAAGTGTGCTTGAGGCAGAGGCAATCATGGATGGGTGACCTCTCATGAAGTTCTGGTTACCGCGTGCAAGCCCCAGAAGTGATGATTAATGCTATGTGATTCATTTTCACTAGTTTCAATCCCCCTTCTTGGCCCCTATGAGTATCGCCCGATGCAATGAGTGCTAAGTGGACAATTCAAAAGTCATGAGAAATTAGTCAGTTACGACTATGTCTCATGGAAATGGTCATACATGAATGACTTACTTAACACAATTGAATCCCAAAATTGACATCTAATATAATGCACTGCAAAAACCCCAATATTTAATTCAAAAGAGTGAAGGGAACTCTACATGAATGGTTCATGAGGCACAATACTTGCTAAGGCTTTGCAAATGGGGTAGTAAGTTAAGTGCGCTTGAGCCAGAGGCGATCAGGGATGTGTGACCACCCAGGAAGTCCTGGTTACTGGCTGCAAGCCTCGAAAGTGATGATTGATGTTATGTGATTTATTTTCACTAGTTTCAATCTCACTGCTTCACCCATGTGAGCATCACGCGATGCAATGAGTGCTAAGTGGACTATTCAAAAGTCATGAGAAATTAGTGAGTTACGACTACCTCTCATGGAAATGGTCATAGATGAATGACTTACTTATATAATTATTAATATATTAATCATATACATTAATAATTATATATTATTATTGGGAGTAAGATAATAGTGAGAATAAATAATTATTATAGTATAATCATATTAGTATTATTTACATTATATATCACAGTGTATATATATCTATCTATATATTATATATAGTGATATATATATATATATATAACAACCACATTAAAATGTGGTTGATTTATATTTTGTAAGCATTTTTCAACTTGAGTATATGTTGTATTTAAAAAGTAATAGTAATTATATATAATATTGTTATTAATATTGTTAATTATATTGTTATTAATAATCTTAATTATTTAAATAATTCATTTAAATCTAGGGATTGATATTATAAACTGAGGGAAATAATAAACCCAACGGATTTATACTATAAACCTAAGGAAATAATATTGATCAATATTATAAACTTAAGGTATCTAAACCCTAAGATAAATATTATAAACTGTAAAATGATAAGGGTTGACCATGGTTGATTTTTCATATTGGGACAATCTTTGTCGCAATGCAACGTTGGAGCATGGTTAACCATGATTGATTATCATATAGAGACAATCTTTGTAACAATGCGACGTAGGACCATGGTTGATTTTCATATTGAGAAAATCTTTCTAACAATGTGACGTTGGACCATGGTTGACTATGATTATAAACCCTTTCCGTAATATTATGCCCTAAGAATATGAATCCTTATATTAATAACCTTAAGGGACTGATATTATAAACCCAAGGGAATAATAAACCAAAAGGATTAATACTAAGATCCAAAGGGAATAATATCAAATCCAAAGGACAAATATTATAAACCCAAGGTACATAAACCCTAAAATAAACACAGTTGACCATGTTTTACCATGATTTCTTTTCATATAGAGATTATCTTTGTCACAATGTGACAGATTTTCATATTGAGACAATCTTTGTCATGATGTGACATTGGACCATGGTTGCGCATGGTTGACCATGATTATAAACCTAAGGGATTTATATTAAACCTAGTATTAATATTGTAAACCTTATGAATAATATTATACCCTAGGAATATGAACCCTTAGATTGATAAACCCAAGAGATTGATATTATAAACCCTAATTCTAAAGCCCTAAGGTATTATAAACCCAAGGCAATAATACTAAATGTAATGGATTTATATTATAAACCCAAGGCATATAAACTCTAAGATAAATATTATAAACCCAAGGGAAAATAAACCCAACGAATTAATACTAAAAACAAATGGATTATAAACCCTAAAATAAGCAGGGTTCACCACAGGTGATTTTCATATTGACACAATGTGACGTTGCGCGATGGTTGACCATGATTGATTTTCATATTAGACAAGCTTGGGCACAATGCGGTGTTGGACAATGGTTGGCCATGGTTGATTTCCATATTGAGACAAGCTTTGTCACAATGTGACATTGGACCGAGGTTGACCATGGACAACCATGGCTGTCAGAATGTGACGTTGGACAAAAGGATTGATAAAATGAATGAATATGAACCGTTACATTAATAAACCCAAGGGATTAAATATAAAACCCCAACATATTATAAACCCAAGGTAATGATATTAAAGCCAAGCGATTAATATTATAAACCTAAGGTATATAAACCCTAAGATAAATAATATAAACCCAAGAGATTAAGACTAAGAACCCAAGGGATTATAAACTCAAGGGAACAATATTAAACTTGAGGGATAAATATTATAAATCGAGGATATATAAACCCTAATATAAATATTATAAACCCTAAAATAAGCATGGTTGACCATGGTTGATTTTCATATTGGTACAATCTTTGTCACAATGCCACATTGGATTATGGTTGACCATGATTGATTTTCATGTTGAGACAACCTCTACCACAATGCGACGTTGAACAATGGTTGGCCATGATTGACCATGGTTGATTTTCATATTGAGACAATGTTTGTCACAATGCAACATCGAACCATGGATGACCATAGCTGTCACAATGTGACATTAGACCAAGAGACAATCTTTGTCACAATACCACCTTGTTTATTGATCATGATTGATCATGGTTTATTTTCATATTGAGACAGTCTTTGACACAATGCAACATTGGAACATTGTTAACTTTCATATTGAGACAATCTTTGTCACAATGCAACATTTGTTGCTTTTAATATTGAGAAAATATTTGTCACAATGTGATGTTGGACCATGGTTGACCGTGATTGATAAACCCAAGGGATTGATATTATAAATCCTAGGGAATAATATCAAACCCAAGGGAATAATAAACCCAATGGATTAATACTAAAAACGTAAGGGAATAATATTAAGCGATAAATATATATACCCAAGGTATATGAACCCTAAGATAAATATTATAAATGCCAAAATAAACATGGTCGAGCATGGTTGATTTTCATATTGACACAATTTTTGTCGCAACGCAACGTTGGACGATCGTTGACCATGATTTATTTTAATATTAAGACAACCTTTGGGACAATGCGACTTTGGAAAATCGGTGGCCATCATTGATTTTGATATTGAGACAACCTTTGTTACAATGCGATGTTGGACCATGGTTGTCGTAATGTGATGTTGAACCATGATACAATCTTCATCACAAGGTGACCATGCTTATTAACCATGGTTGACTATGATTGACCATGGTTAACCATGGTTGATATTCATATTGAGACAGTCTTTATCACAATATAACATAAAACCATAATAAACTATAATTCATATATATATATAATATTGTAATTATTATTATATAATTATTAATAATTCTAATAATCAATTTTATTTGATTATGTGTAAACAATTAATTTAAAATTCTTGAAAATTACCTTTAAAAAATTATTATTATTATTATAATGGAATATCAATTATATTTATTAACGTAATTATGTATATACTTCATATACTTATCCACTATCATATTTTAACCAAATCATTCAAACGACAACCTTTATATCAACGGCAACAACATTAAAGCTAAACCCGGCGGTGTAACAAGATGATAAGGCTCTCAGCTGCCACATCACTTTCACTGTAATATCTGGCCTTTCATTTCTGAAAGTTGAGTTCAACCACACATTTACATTTCCACCAATCTAATGACCATATCAATTCCACCGTAATATCTCGCCCTTTGTTTTCGAAGCAATTGATATTGCCCACCATTATCGACCCAATGCATTCTCCATCTATAAATTCCATCTATAAATTACGCAAAGCATCACTTCAGCTCTCTGTGTGTGGATGATGGAAGACAGTCGTATATGAGAAATCAGATCGGTTTAGGTCACCAATATTAATGTATTTATCAGTATAGGTTATCAGTTGGATTTAAAGACTTTATTGATTTTGCTTTATGCTTTACAAAATTTAATGAAAATTATATTTACGATAAAATTTTATATATAATATTATTTTTAATAGAGAAAAATATTATATTGATAGAATAAATGTTATTAATTTTAGTAAAAATAATTTAATTTGACTATTATAGCACTGATATAAATATTAACTATGAAATTAAAATTCAATTCCTCGGGCAATGAAACAAAAATGATTTCAAAGAAAAAATGATTTAAAATAATATTTAATTATTGTTAAAATTTATAAAAGTATAAATATTTAGTATATAATAAATTATTTTATTTTATTTTATTGTTAGTTTGGTTCTAAAACAGAAACAAGTTACATTGAGTATTATTAATTTAATATAATATATAAATAAGTATAAAACAATAAATTTTCTAATTTTTATATTTAATATAAATTAAATTTATGCATTTAAATTATTAATCTTAATTTAATTCTCAAATTTTAAAATATCTCTAAATCATATTAACCTATAATAAGCTTAAATTAAATTAATTTAAAAACTTTGTTATTTCTATGATAATGGTAAATACCATATTGTCAACATTGTATTTGATCACACGATGGAAAGAGTGCTTCTCCTTAATGGGATGGAAAAAAACATATATTAAAATAAATAATAATAAAGTAGGTGATTTACACTAATGCTGTTTTGGTGCGGATTGACACACTTGCATTTCCCTTTGGGATAATGCAAATATGATGACGTTGCAACTCCATTACAGACGCACCTTGTATTTGGTTCATTATCAATCCTTTCCCTTTGGAATAATGCAAATATGATGACACTGAAACTCCATTACAGACGCACCTTGTATTTGGTTCATTAATAAATGGATGATTCTTGAAAATATTTAAATTCTGTATTGTTTGATATATGTTATCGACTCTACTGTGAATTGTCGTTTAAAAAAATTATTACAACGTAAGTGAAACTTGAAAAGGCACATGCTAGAAATGAATAATAATGGACAAAGATCGTCAATTAAATAAAAGTATTCATAAATAGATATATATATTTATTTAAATTTAAAAATAATAATGATCAATTTTGACTAAATAAAAATAGAGCAAAGTGAAACCTGGCATGAGCCCCACTTGCTAACCCTTCTTGGAACGTGCCCTTTTCTCAAAAAAAAAATCATGTTGGCAACAAAAAAAACCTACCCTTCACTTACTGGTTTCATTCCTCCACCGAGTTCAGTCCCTCTGCAACTAAGTGCGTGTTTCTGAAACGTCCGAAGGGCACATCACTGGCTCCATGCCCAACCCACCGACCTTTTCCTTAATTCAGTTTATTTCTTTCGCACACTCCATTCTACAGTTCTTGCAACCATTTCGCTCGTTCTTTCTTTAGGCTTTTCATCTTTCTGCATGCGTTCTCATTATGTAAAGAAATAAGAGTTTTGATTTCTAATTCAACTGCATCAACTCAATAATTAAGGTAAACTAACTTAGCTTCTATTTGGTTAGATACTCGCAGTGCTACTACATTACCCAATGGTTAGCTCTCATACTGCCTTAGCCAATGTCTATGATGTGGGTAGATTTTTCTTAATGAGGAAATCTAGATCCACGATTCCATCTACTCTGGCGTACCTTCCCTCACTCGATATTTAAAAGGAAGGTATTTCAATAGTTTTTTTAAACATCTCAATCTCATAAGGTATCAATTGAGATCGAGAAAAATAAACAAACAAAATGAATCAGTTCAAATCGAGAAATAAAGTAAACAAAATGGATAAGAAATTGTACATGGAGCTGAACTTGGAACTGGATATTAAACAATCTCCATATTCAAGAAGACATACTCAATCTCCATATTTAAGAATACATGGGAGGTAGGTTCCTTACAGAATGGGAGATATGCTATGTGATGCTATAAGACATGCTGTTGTTGGGATCTTAAATTTTTTTAGAGAAACATGTTATCTTGTACACTTAGGCATTAATTTTCATCAATACATTTGGATTATTTATGTCATATGTAAATAAATTTTGATATATATGTATATTAGATTAGTTAATTGTTGATTTGTATTGGATCATTATATTATATATTATACACATTATACTTTCAAAGTAGAAAAAATTGAGTAATCAACTTACTGGATCTCATGGCTTTTGTAGTTTAACGAATTGGAATTTGAAACTATTGAGAAAAAGTGTAGTGCATTAAACTAATTTTTTTAAAGTCTAAAATTTCTCGCTTGTGCCAAACCCCATGGCACTATTCTAGGGTCAGTGACTTTTCCAATGGCGCAAGATAGATGTCAAATGGGGTTCGTATGCAAATGTTATGTCACCTAGAAGTTGAGCTTCCTACTTTTCCACCATGATTTGTGGGGATGTCATATTAACCCTATTACTTATGGAAAAGGGACTAGCAGTTTGGAGACTATGAAGAAGACTTTATAAGGGTCAAAGTTGTAATTGTGGTGGATAGAGGAAGGAGTCAAACCTAACCCCTAGATGGTTATTAGAGTGTACTATAGCTAGTCCATTAGAAGGAAAGGGGGGTTCTATTATATTGGAGTGTATTTTGGTCCTTTGTAGACCAAAGTCGCTGAGAGTGGATAGAGAGATAGAAATGTAGAGAAGGTTTTCATTTTGTAGTAGTCCATGGGCCACATTTTTAAGGTAAATCCATAATAAATGCCTTCTCCTTTTTGTTTGCATTATTTTCGTTCCA
>APFE030623904.1:0-44136 GCA_000404065.3 Pinus taeda
CACTCCATTTAGGAATGTTGACTTCACGTCCATTTGGTAAACTTTCCACTTGTTTTGTGCTGCTATGGACAGCACTGCTCTCACAGTTTCCATTCTAGCAACCGGTGCAAAAGTTTCCTCATAGTCTCTCCCATGCTATTGCTTATATCCTTTGACAACAAGTCTTGCCTTGTGTCTTTATATTTTGCCTTCAGCCTTACTCTTGGTCATGTAGACCCATTTAACTCCAATGACTTCTTTTTTTTTGGTAGTTCAACTAAATCCCATGTCTTGTTTCTTTCTATGGCATTGATCTCCTCATCCATAGCTTCTATCCATTTCCTATCCTTAATTGCTTCTTCGAAATGAACAGGGTCATCTGTAAGGACTCTGGACACCACATATCTCCACAATGGTATGATATTGTCCACTTTGGGCCTAAGCCCTCATGGATTTGCTTTTGGACTTACCCCAAAAGGCCTCATACCAATGGAGATATTTGTCCATCCTTATATACCCATGATCCTCCCCACTTCTAGTCAATGTGGGACTTTGGTCGTATACCCAACAATCCTCCCCTCGAACAAAGGACCATCGAGCCTCCCCTCAAACGATTATCGATCCGTCCACTCTCTACCAACCAAGATTCTCCACTCCAATGCGTTGGAAGCACACGCCTTACATGGAACACTACTTGCCTCAAGAGCTTGCTCTATCCCAGGTCAACTCCTCTTCACCGTGTTGAGACCAGGACACGTCCATGAAGAATCCGGAGCACACCACCTGTCTAACCAAGCTCATCCACGGATCCCATCGTGATATTACCCGGGCCCACCATCTTCGTTCGACATTCCGAGGATTCATCCACTTGGCTAACTTCGGGGCATGGCTCTGATACCACTTGTAAGGACTCTGGACACCACATATCTCCACAATGGTATGATATTGTCCACTTTGGGCCTAAGCCCTCATGGATTTGCTTTTGGACTTACCCCAAAAGGCCTCATACCAATGGAGATATTTGTCCATCCTTATATACCCATGATCCTCCCCACTTCTAGTCAATGTGGGACTTTGGTCGTATACCCAACATCATCAACATGACAATATAAAGCAAACAAAGAATTCATACCTTCATTTGTTGCCTCTTGTTCATAAATGTCACTTAAATTTCTAAACTTCTTACCTCTTTCATTTGGTGTACAAGTGTTTGAAGAAGCACTTGAATTTCCTCCTTGCGATGTGCTTGGAGAAGCACTTTCATTTCTCCTTAAGGGTGTCCCTTGCTGCCCTTGTGTTGGTGCTGCTATTTGGGGATGTATTTCAGCCATCTCCTCATCATCTTCATCATGTGACAAAGAGTTTTTAACATTCACTGTTTTCTCTATGCATCCATCCCAAGCTTCCTCCTCAATGAACTAAACATCTCTACTCACAATAAGCTTCTTGGTGGATGGGTTATACAACCTATAAGCTTTGGATTCCTCATTGTATCCAATGAAAATACATTTCTCCCCTTTGCTATCCAACTTCTTCCTTAGTTGATCTGGAATGTGTGCATAAGCCACACATCCAAAAAATTTCATGTGGGTGACTCCTTGCTTTGTCCCACTCCATGCTTCTTCCGGTGCTCTATTCATGACTGCTTTTGTAGGGCATCTATTCAAAATGTATGCTACATAGTGTACAGCTTCAGCCCAATAATCATTTGGCAAATGCTTTGCCTTTAACATACTCCTCGCCATATCCATGATTGACCTATTCTTCCTTTCGGCAACTCCATTTTGCTTCGAAGTGCCCCTAGTGGTAAACTATTTATGAATTCCATTTTCTCTACAAAAACATAGAGATTATTTGGAGATATACTCACCTCCTCTATCAGTTCTTAGAACTTTGATACGCAGCCCACTTTGGTTTTCTACAAGTGCTTTGAAATTGCAAAATCTTTCAAACACTTCACTTTTGTTCTTCTTGAAATAAACCCAAGTTTTTCTAGTAAAATCATCAATAAATGTTAGTATATAGTGGTTGCCTGCAAGTGATGGAGTTTGCATCGGTCCACATAAATCTGAGTGGACAATATCTAAGGGTGCTTTTGCCCTTATGCTTTTCCCAGATGGAAAACTTTCTCTGTGTTGTTTCCCCAAGATATAACCTTCACAAAGGTTGTTTGGTTTCTCTATCAATGGTAATCCTCTTACCATTTCTTTTCTACTCAACAAATTAAGACCTTCAAAGTTGAGATGTCCAAATCTCAAGTGCCACAACCAATTTTCATCTTTTGGTTCGCTTTGGAAAGCCTCTTGTGTCACTACTGTTATTTCTTCTCCATTTTTCAAATATGCTTTCATTCTGAGAGGGAACATCCTTTTCCTTGTCATCTTCACTTCAACAATACATCGTTTGTTGGTTGGTCTATCCATGATGGTGCATACATCATTCACAAAGAAAACATTGTACCCTTTTTGAACATTATCTTGGTTGATATTTTCTCTAGTGAAATTTGCACTAGTTCTATTATTCATATCATGCTGCTTCTTCCTACATTCATTTGCATAATGCCCATATTTTTTTACAATAGTGACATTGGACATTGGATTTATCATACATTTCTCCTTGAGCATGATGTTGTTCACTTTGTTGGTTTTTGCCTTGGCCTTGGTTCCGATTTGGATTGTTGCCTCTTCCTTGAGCATTTGCTGGACTGTTTCTTCCACCTCTGTTTTTGCTTCTGCCTCTTCCTCTCTTGTTTCCTCTGCCTTGACCTCTTCCTCTTCCAAAGGACATCTGGTTCTTAAAGGCATGCTCCAGAGATGTGTTTTCATTTCTACTCAATTTCTGCTCATGTGTTATCAGTGATGCATGTAGTTCATCAACTGAGAAGTTTGTGAGATCCTTTGTCTCTTCTATGGTGGTGACGATCACATCGAACCTTGAGGGTAGGATCCTCAATAGTTTCTCCACAATCCTCCTTTCTTCAAGAATCTCTCCATGAGACCTTATCTGTGTGACCAGACCAATCACATATGTGAAGAATGAGTCAATATTATTTGACTCCTTCATGCAGAGATTCTCAAAAATCTCTCCTCAGCAGCTGTAGTTTTGTTGTCTTCACTTTCTCCATGCCATGATAGGCTATCTTGAGAGTTTTCCATGCTTCTTTGGATGTCTTCGTTGCTGCTATCCTTGGAAACACACTCTCATGAACTGCTTGATACAAGAAGTAGAGGGCTTTAGAATCCTTCTTCTTATAGCTCTTCAACAGTTTTTCTCTGCCTTAGTCAAATTATTAAACTCATCTTCATCTGCTGGTTCTTCAAAACCATCCTCAACAAATTCCCATAAGTCTTGGGAAGCAAGCAAAGCTCTCATAGTTATTGCCCAATAGTCATAGTTTTTCCCATTAAATTGTGGGAGCTGAGTATTACAGATACCCATGCTAGTGCTGGCTCTAGCCATTCTTGCACTCTTAAATATGCTTCAAAATACTTGACTGTGTATTTAAAATAACTGACTGTCAAGGACAGTAACACAAAAATTAACTTGAGAAATATCTTGGATTTTTCTTGACTGAGTCTTCACTCTGCTGGAGAAGCTGCTGCAACAAGAAATCCTTCCTTCAGCTTCTTTGACACCTTCAAAGAGCCTGGACAAGCTCTGATACCATGTTGGGAATTTCTGATAATTCCATAACAAATATGAACAGAGAATAATGCTCTGTTTTATCCCAGCAAAAGCTAAATATGTTTTGGAATGACAGAGTTTTTCACACACATGAACAAAAGCTTTGTATTCATTAATACGACTGTTGTTACAGACTTCTTCCTCTCACAAAGGGATTACAACAGGAACGCTTTAGATGCAATTCCAAAAAAAAACTTCACTATATCTCTGCTTGAGAGTTTACACTGTTGTGTGTAAAAAATTTCTTACAGACGCGCTGCTGCATGCTCCTATTCGTTTTCTTTCAACGAACAACATAAAAACAAATGACATTTCATTTTACTTATATCATACTCCCGTGAAATAAAAAACAATAAAATTAAGAACTTTTACCTACGTTTACCAACCGTAGTAAATTTTCATTAATTACTTCACATGGATTTTACTCCACGTCCATCCAATGCTTTTCAATTAGCTCGAGAGTGCTCCTTTCCTTCACTGGCCATTCTATCTTTTAAATGCAGTTGTTGAGATATTAACTATGCAGGTACAGGGTAGCTGATCGCCTTCATTCTTTGACGATGCACATAATTCGAGGGTGGCACAGCTATATCGATTTAAAAAAAAATGAGATATGTGATTTGCAATCAGATCGCATCGCAACGTCGCGTCGGCGGAACAGAAAAATGGAGCACTATCATATGGGTGTGATTTGCATTTGCGATCGCATCGCATCGCAACATCGCAATCGGCATAAGACACAGTGTGGAGCGGAGGTAGCGGGCCACGGAAGCAATCTGTGATAGCGATAAGATCACATCGCAAAGAAAACACTACAGTTGGAATTAGCATTTCAACAATAGTGAGAAACTCATGAAACATGGCAATCAGCTTGATAGCATATAATATAGAAAAAAATCTTCCTAAAAAGAAAACATATAAGCTATGAAGATAGCCAAGATAGTCCAAGCAAGTTTATTATGCCAATATCTATTATATTTTTTCAGAATTTATGCATAACATTATCAAATACCACCATAAATAATTTTAAGTATCACTAGAGAGAAGATTTAGCTACGCCTCAGTCGAAGTCCAACAACCAACAGTTAACAGTTGCATAAAAGAGAAGGCTCCAACCACTCTTTAATGTCGAAACTCAAGAACACCGGGAATCTAGCTCTGGCAATGAATCCTTCAGGAGGTTATTCACTCTAATCATATATGTAATCAAATTCTAGGTTTTAGAAAAGGATATGAACTATCAATACCATCTGCCTTCCCACACTGATTCTCTCATTCATTAATGCTTTCCCAGCTTTGTGCCTTCCATCCTATCTATTTAGGTTGCATTCGAAATTTGAAATTACTGGTAGTTAGGTTTGTGCTAGTCATTGTAGTCTTTGTTTCTAGTAGAAGGAATCCAATGGGTATCTTATCTATTTACTGGGAAGTTCTAAAAATTCCGTTGGCCACAAAAGCTACAAACATATATAATTTTTTTTCTAATTTTGTGGACTTTTTCTTCTCCTTTTTTAAGAAGAAATTTATGATTATCACTGTGGCAAGTGTGTCATTCCCATTTTGGGAAATTAAAATGGAATGTAGCTCACCTACAATAGTTAAACTGATCCCTCAGCTGAGAGGCCACAAGTGGGGGATATATTCCACCAATGTCACATAGGACTTGTACCTAGCCACAACTGCATGAAACAAGCCACATCAGGCAACCTGTATATACATTAAACAAAGAAAGATTTCACATGTATAAAATTATGCTACCATCGCTCCCTTGAGGCCTAATCATGTTGACCTCGAAAAATAGTAGACATAGCTTGCAGATTGCAATGATGTACTAGTCTTTAAAATAATCTACTCAGCATTGATGTTTAAGCAAGTGAGGTAAATCTAAAGTTGAAAATACATATTTCAACATATACTCTCTTTATTCTTAGGGAAATATCCTTGGTAGTGTTCATATCAACTCTTTATCATTCTCTCCCTATTTTCGGGGGGATAAGTCTTTGAAAGGATTTGAGATGGGTATGGTAACTCTGGAATTTGAAAAGGTGAAATATAAGTGAACATCTGCATCTAACGTATGCAAATAGTGCGTCTGTAAATATTAGCATCATTTTTATGTCTTGTTGTTGTGAGGAGGAGGCTATTCAATCTAGAGAAGTGGTCACCCATGTGTGACATGAACTGGAGTTAAAAAAATTAGTAGCACTTTGTAGTTTGCTATGTTATATCTGAAATATGAGTTTGAAGTCAAATAGCTTAGTGAACTAGAAGCTTGATCCCAGAACTTCCATTCTGCTTTTTTTGATCTTGAATCTAAAAAAATAACTATCTAAATTCCCAATGGACAACAAACAAATGCCAAATTGAACAAAAAAATACATACAAATACTGTAAATGTCAAGAATGATTTGAGTTACCCAAGTCCCTACGCACATAACAAAATTAGGATGGTGTAAAATAAAATGCATCCCAAGATGCTTCTCTGAACCACTACACAGATATAGGAAAATAATCTGATACTCTTATAACCTGGTTATTTCGGTCATAGGTGACATGGAACTAGGTACAATGATTAACAAGAGTAGGATCCTAGCTTTGTAATACATTTTCAGGATCTAATGAGATTCTCCTGAATGCATGAAGGGCATCACCTCTCAAAAAGAAATTAAATCATTTTAACAATCTAAGAGATGGATTCTAAAGAAATTTGAAACTACACTCAGGGTAAGGGGTCCTTACAAGCCATGGCAAAAATTACTCGTGGAGAGTTTGGCTTCTCTCCAGGTAAAATTTTATACTGTAGTTTCCTTTAAACAACCAGAATGTTGAAAGACATGAGCTTTCTCCAAATTACAGCCCATATTAAAACATCTTCCATTCATTCAAAATTTGGATTCGAATATTGCAATGGACTCTATTTTTTTACACATGAATCTCATTAATATTGAAGTAGGAAGTTGTTATTACCACTTCCGAAGCTACTAGATATGCCCATTTTCTAAGAGTACAATTTTTTCATGACTAAATAAGGATTTTTGACCTTTTTATCAAGTATACTAGTCTACAAAGATAGTCACTCATATATCGCATCCTATGATGGTATTGATAATTGTTTTAGATATGAAGTGATAACATTTTAAATTTAAGAATAGAAGTCAAGCATGTTGACTTGGAAACTTTTATTATTGATACAATATGCCATGTTTAAATCCTAATTATTTGAATATCTTGAAGGTTCCAAACACAATAAGGTAGTGTACGCGTGAATATT
Source organism: Pinus taeda (assembly GCA_000404065.3). NCBI lineage: Eukaryota > Viridiplantae > Streptophyta > Pinopsida > Pinales > Pinaceae > Pinus > Pinus taeda. The sequence goes on from APFE030623904.1 coordinate 6,935, forward strand.
GTCTGTACTGAAGTGCTAAATCATCCTTGTAGCTTCTTAAGCTTATAGATATGCTCATTCATCTCAAAGTAGGATTCTCTTGAATTATTAGTGAAACATTAATATTTGCATTTATCTAGTATACCAGTACAGTCACCGAGAAAATATGCATTGGCACAAGATGATAATTATTTCAATAGTTCAAATTACAATACAACAACAATTTTGTACCTATGAATCTCATCTATACTAAAGTGGGAAGTCATCATAACTTCCTTTGAAGCTATTACATATGCTTTTCTTTGGAAAGCAAGATTTTATTGAATGCCACTTCAAATCTGATATACAACTTTGCAAGGATTTGTACTTAAGATATTACTCACATCAAAACAGTCAGTTTAAAAGTGGAAACTTTAAAAGCATGAAAATAATTTAGACATTCACATTAAATCTGCAGAGGGGAAGATAAAACATATACAAATTTGCAAGGAGTTGTACTTAAGAGATTACTCACAACAAAATAGTTAGTTAAAATTGGAAGCTTTAAAAGTATGAAAATAATTTAGACATTCACATTAAATCTGCAGCAGGGAAGATAGAACATACTAGTGGACTCGTCACTTAGAGGTCTTAGTTCATTGTACACCAGCAAATTTGTTATGCTTTCCTGCAAATGCGGATCAAGATGACAAAGAAAACTTCAGTTGCCACAATGATTACCTAGATATTTAAGAAGCTTATTCAGGGTTTGCACCTAATCAATTTCTTTTATAGATCCTCTTTGCCTACCAATTAAATCAATTTTTCCACGGGACAAGGGGTAATTTTTTGGCCTTTTCGAACAGGGTACGCACTCAAATCATGTACTTGATGAGAATAATCTGAGTGAAAAGTGTGATAATTGAATGTAACAACATTAACAAGTATTTCTATACAACATTCAATAAATTAAAGTTGAATCATATACAATGTTGATGATCATTATCATAAAAGTAGCAACAATATTCTACATGCTATGCAATGTCTTTTTTTGAAATTTTACATATGGTGTAGTAGTTCAATGGAACGGGACCTATATAAATAGAGATGTTTTTGGTAGTTATGTCTTTGGTAGTTAATAGCAAAACATATATACAATAAAAGTATTTTATATCATATAGATTTAATTGGCAGTGAGCAACTAATCATATATACATGATGAGGCATGGCATCAACAACACTAATTGATGTTTATTGTGGTGCCAAGATGTGAATTTTGTTCCTGCAAGTGAGCCCGCATTTTCTTGTGTGCGTTTATTTCATGGATGTGAATTTTATTTTATTATTATTATTATTGTTTATTGTGGTGCCAAGATGTGAATTTTGTTCCTGCAAGTGAGCCTGCATTTTCCTGTGTGCTTCTAATGTGAATTTTATTTTATTATTATTATTATTATTATTTTATATATATTATTTTTTATTTTTTTTATTTTTATTTTTTTTATTTTATTTTATTTTATTTTTTATTATTTTTTATTTATTTATGTATTTATTTATTTATTTATTTCAGTAATTTCTTTATCTTCAGTAGCAATTCAATAGTTGGACGCAAACCATAAAGAGGCAATGATTGTTGGGGCAGGATCCTCGTTTGTATATCTTGCAAGGTAAGTTCCTTCTGCTGAATTTCTCGGCAATATTCATATAGCATGTGTAAGTAGTTTGTATCCATACATGTTGGTCATTAAAAAGGAGAAATAGTAAGTGATAGTGGGCATGTTTGCTGAAAGCATTTTTTTTAAAATAAAGTAAATATGATGTTTTTTTTAAATAAGAATAAAATAATATGAGGTTAAATGTAATAACAGGCAACTGTATGTGAAATTTGGTTAAGTAGCAAGTGGTGCTTACCATGGGTAAATTTGGAAGGCAGAGTGTATGGTTGGCTAGAGTGTATTCTCCTACACATATTTTGATCCGACCAGTGATTGCTCTTGTTGTCTAAGTTTTAGATATGGTTTCTCGTGCATGTGTGTGACGCATAAGAATGGAAATCCTGGATTGATTTGAATGTCTGTCAATGACCTTACTCTTGAAATTGCAGTGAATGTTAAACCTTGGCGTTCTTTGGTGTCGATGTGTATTGTTTCTTTTTCTAATGTCATTCCTTGTTACTTGTGTATCGTTAAAGCCCATGCCATTCGAGGCGGTATCTATCGGCGTGCACCCATTGTGATGGGGGAAATGGGTACATGTGTTGGGTGTGAAATGTCCCATGGTGTTCCTTTGTATTGGTTGAAGTCGACAACCAAAAAGGATGGAAATTATGGGGGCTTTGAGCCATGTGAATAAAATATTGAAATGACTTCGCTAAGTGCGCCATTATCAAGGCCTGCATTTACCCACAAGTTGTTGGTGAGTATAACTTTTTGTTCATCTCATAAGAGTACCTTTGCGTCCAAATGTTCATCTTCTATTGTAGCAAAATTTTGTTGCCTTTATTGCTCTGCAAAGCAAAGTGCTATTGACATGTTCAATTTTTTAAGCATTGTTTTATTATGCAATGAAACTGAGTTGTTTGTTGCATAGAGGTGCATGGAGCCTTGAAATGTTTGTTTCTCTGCATGTGTAAGAGATGAATTTTTCCTTTCCATTAATAGTTTCCAATCTTCAAGAGTAGGTGTTCCATTTTTGAGGTTTGTGAGGATCTAGCGGAAAGAAACTTGGGAAGGGTTAACACCTTGTTGGCAAAAAACACTTGAAAGTGTCAAAGTTGTGCCAAAGTGCAGTTCCACATGATGTGCCAACGTATAGAGGAATGTCTTTCACAAGTGGCAGCTGGCCTAAATCTCCAACAAGGATAATGGAGCGATTGTTGACTAGTGCATTTCGATGAAGGAGGAATGCCTCTTTCAGGCAATTGTCAATGTGAGAAAGCATTTTTGGACCGATGAAGCTCATTTCATCAATTAGGATGTACTCTACATAACGGAGTTAATCTTGAAAGTGTATGAGTGTATGTCCTTTAGAGGATGCATTGATTGGATAGGGATACAAAGGGAAGAGTGGGTTGTAAGGGAATTTATGTTGAAATCCGACACGTTGATGGGTGCAAGTAACAACAAAGGATTTGTGCTTGTTGAGGAGTTTTCCATAAACGCACGTTGCAAAAATTTAATTAAATGAGTTTTTCCTGTTCCAACTGTCCCTTGTATGATGTAGTATACCTGGGGGGATAATATGGGGTACAAAGGGAGGTACCCAAGGGAATAAGGTAATAATGGGATGGGCCATAGTAATCAATAAGGTGGTTAACCCGTATCATATAAGGGACCACAAGTAGATGTAATAATGTAATAAGCCCATGGCATTAGATAAATGGTATTGAGGGAACCATGGTAATAACCCATGGTATTGTATGTGGGCCTATATAGAGGCTAGAGACTCCCCATTGAGAGATGTCAAGGATTATTGTATGAAGAGGCATATGGCTTGTGGAGTGTTCTCCTTCCTTAAGGAGTGAATGTATGGTGTTGCCCTACCTTAAGGGTTTGATTAATAAAGTGAAGCATTTCTATCTATTTCTATATTCAAATCTTGTTATTTCTGGTGATTATTTACAGTTAATGTGTATATTTATATTTTTCATATATTTTCAGGTTAGGTCTATAACAAGTGGTATCAGAGCACTTTCTTGGGCAAAGCGGAATTTTATTTTTATTTTTGTAGGAACTTTTTGGGGCGGCAAGTTTGTAGATCAAATCTATATGTTCTGGGGTAATATTTGCAGAGTCTAATTATAGATCTAATTTCTTTGTGAAAAAATACCCAATTTCAAAAACAAAAAAATCGGTCGAATCAGAGTATGGATGAGGGAGATATTGTTGATTTAAAAATCATTTGTGTTGCAGACATTTTTCAGGGCGGCGAGGTGCGGATTAGATCTGTACATTTTGGTGCAAAACCTATAGAATCTAATTGTAGATCTAGGTTTTCTGTGAAAAAATACCCAATTTGAAAAAAAAAAATCGACCGAATCAAAGTTCGGATCAGGGAGATATCGCTAATTTAAAAATCAGCTATGTTGTAGACATTTTCCAAGGTGTCGAGTTTGCAGATCCGATCTGTACGTTCTGGTGCAAAATATGCAGAATCTAATTGCAGATTTGAGTTTTTAGCAAAAAATACCCAAGTTCAAAAAAAAAATCAGTCAAATCGGAGTCCGGATGAGGGAGATATCGTTGATTTAAAATTAGCTCTTTTTTCAGAATTTTTTTGTGACGACAAGACAGTTGTAATCGGAAATTCCAGTGCCTAGATCGGGATTTCTATCACATGGGAAGATGCATAATGGTTGTTTCAATTTTGAAAATAGTTCATAATAGAGATTCTGAACAATATTGACTAAATTGTGACAATTTAAATTTTCGCCAAGTAACTGAATTTTTTTTTCCAAACCCTCTTCATAGCGATTTTATATTTTACAAGAAAAGATAATGGTCCTACTATTGAAGAATACATAAAAGAAAAAAGTCATTATGGGAAAAACATTGGAGATTTTTGGTAGTGGCTAATTTTACAGAGGAGGCGGCCACATGGTGGGAATCACTTAACAAAAGGAAGTGTTCCAACCTGCCCGATGAAGAATTTGAAAAATTCCTTTTAGACATATGGTCTCATGCTAGAAAACAAGATAATGAGAAACATGTGGGGTTATTTTCTACTGATATCTACTTATTACAAGTTCATGGATATATTTAGAAGGAAAAGATCATTGTGTCTATAAATCCTAGTTGCAAGCAAAATCTTACAAATGTCAATTTGGCAAAAAAATTGCAAGTTCTAGCAAAACAAATGGAGCACACACAGGTTAATAATGAGAAGGTGCAAGTTTATAAAGATTTGAAGATTTCTATGGACAAGTATGTATTGCATTCTGATTTTTATGCTTCAGATATGACTAATGTGGATGCTATTTTGGGATACCTTTGGATGGAACCGGTGGGTACTATCAATATTAATGTGTAGAAGAAATTTCCGAAGCTCTGGTATAAAAAGAAGAAAATTACATTACAATATATTTCCATCAATAAACAGGTAGAGTCCAAGGAGGCTAAAACAGAAGATGTTCCAAGGACTAACACATTAGATGATGAGCCCTTAATGGTCGACAATCAAACACAAACATCAGGCCAGGTACTAGAAAAACAGGTAGTGTCTAAGGAGGTTGAAGCAGAAAATGTTACAGGTACTGATACATCAGATGAAGACTCAGTGGTTGAAGTAATATTGGAAGATAAGAAACACCAGCAGGCAACACAACATGTACCAGCTACCAATCAGGCTCCATTAGGTGGTGAATTAAAGAAAGATACACTGTTGGTTAAAAATTCAGCATATCACAACCCACATCACCCAGCGAGAAAACAACCAACAAGATGACAACGAATTAGCCACAAAGACAACAACCCCCACATGACAGATAGAGAGGGGCATCGATCCACCTACTAGACATCAACACAGAAGAGCGCCATAGTCAACTTCCATCTCAAACGAGCGAGGCACCAGCTAGATCGAGGGTTCAACTTTCTCTGGGATAGCTAGATGCACATGCATGGTACCAGTGGACTACTCTTTTGAGTAGATCTTATTATTTGTGTTTTTCTTATGTTTCGAGGACGAAACATGTTAAGGGGGTGGAATGTAGTATACCTAGGGGGGATAATATGGGGTACAAAGGGAGGTACCCAAGGGAATAAGGTAATAATGGGATGGGCCATAGTAATAAATAAGGTGGTTAACCCGTATCATGTAAGGGACCACAAGTAGATATAATAATGTAATAAGTCCATGGTATTAGATAGATCGTATTGAGGGAACCATGGTAATGACCCATGGTATTGTATGTATGAGGCCTATATAGAGGCTAGAGACTCCCCATTGAGAGATGTCAAGGATTATTGTATGAACAGGCATATGGCTTGTGGAGTGTTCTCCTTCCTTAAAGAGTGAATGTTTGGTGTTTCCCTACCTTAAGGGTTTGATTAATAAAGTGAAGCATTTCTATCTATTTCTATATTCAGATCTTGTTATTTCTGGTGATTATTTATAGTTATTGGGCATATTTATATTTCTCATATATTTTAAGGTCAGGTCTATAACATATGATGACTCTGAGCAGGGGTTTTGAAGTGAGAAAGAACAATGGTAAAATGTATGTTTTGGGTGGGAGAGAATGTGTGATCTTGGGGGAGGTTTGAAAAAGGATGATGTTGGTTTTGAATATTTGAGCGGTTGAATTCAATGAAATTTATGGCAGTTTCTTTTAAGTGGAGAGTGATAGAAGTATGTGACCAATTGTGGTTAGCATCAAAGTCGCTATGGCCAATCATTTCAATGTAATCAATTTCAATATTGTAGCCTAGGTGGAGTTGAGAGAGGATTTTCCATTCATTCATTTGCATGGGGTCAGGAGGGGGGTCGGAAGGGGTAGTGTTATAACACCATTTACCACTCTTAGTAGATCTGATGCTCTGATTATGGCCTAGGGAAACCCTTCCTTTCTAAACTTGGTCCAAAATCTAAAAACCAATGTTTTATTTCCTATACGTTGCTTCTCCCTATGTTAAAAGCGTGTAAACATGGGTCAGCATATACCCAACCCATGTACATGTGTTAATACACTTAAAAATAATAAATCTCCTTAATTTCTAGCGGAGTTTATAGGTTTTACCTGTTACTCACCTACTATAGCACGTGACCCAATTGTTTCCCAATTGAAAAAAAAAAAAAAATGGAGAAGTATAAATAAACCTCCATGGGAAGGCCTAAGAGGAGAAAAGATGAGATATTGATATTATAGTTGATTGATCCCTAATCGAGTCTGACGAAATCCCTGTGCCTCCTTCACTCCCCAAGCTTTAGGAAACTCTTGTTTCCTCTTTTGAGACATCCTTGATCCCTCTTGTGATATCCTTCTGTATGTTGATGGAGGAAGATTGTTGAGGCTGGGATAGGACGGATCCGGAGGATGGTTCTGCTTGGAGCTAGAGGAAGACTCAAGTTGTAGTTTTCCATCTTTCTTGTAGCTTACATCAATAAAAAAAAATGATGTTTGGTTCCTGATATTTATCATGTTTATGCATTGATACATGTTGTGATTTGTTTATAAATCTTATATTAATGTGTAATTGTTCATTTGCTTTTATGATCTAACGTATATATCATGAATATTCTTTATGTTACTATTGTTGTATATGCTTTGCTTGGATAATTTATAGGTTTCAAAGGCATTGGAGGAAGCAGAGGGTTTGAACCCTGCGGGATCTACCCAAATGTAGGACCTCTGAGTAAGGTCACTTCCTTCCAATTCAGCAATATAAGCATTTAGATTATTTGTCTGAGAATTTATTGTTGTTGTTTGCCCTCCGCTCTATTGGGGTTTTCAACCCAAGACCCTAGGGTGTTCCCACCCACAACAGAATTGATGACTCCACTAGTGAAAACATTCTTTTTTTTCCTAGTTTTGGTTGTTTGTTCTCGATCAGGGTTTTTTTTCTTGATTTATTACTTTTACATTTTTATTTGACTTATTAGCTTCCCAGGAATCAAATCTGCTCTTCTAGATTAGGACTTGATTTTTTTTCTTGATTTAGTCATTATACACCTTTTTCTTGGAATACAGTCACATATACATGCCAGTTTCCTCAAGTATACTCACGTATACGTGAGTTTTCCTGTGTTTGAAATACGTGTGCACACCTCTGTGTCTTTACATAGTCACGTATACATAATTTTGGATTGTTTTTTCAAAATATTTTTCTCAATTAGGTTTATTTCCTGGTGAATTCTGCTACTTTTTTTGTCATCCACTCTCTGTAGAACTCTATTCTCTGCAAGTTTTCAATTTCAAATCTCTTTCTCAGTGAAAAACCTAGTCGGCCTAGGATTGTTTTTTTAGTAAGGTTTCGGTTTGTGTCTTGGGTTCAAGGCTTTTGTTTGAAGTTCTTGGATGTTCTGGATTTCTAGAACAAGAAATTAATTTTAGTTTCGTTTATAACTAAGATTTCGAATTGCTTTGCTTTTCTTTCCCTTTTGGTTGACCTTGTTGTTTTTCGCAGTTTTTGAGTGTCTCTTTGGCAATCTTGAGAGTTTTCCTTAACATTTTTGCTGAAGTATTTTGCTACTGTTCAGATCAGTCTGTACAAGTTTGTAGTCCTTATTTCAAGTTTCATTTATTAATGAATTTTATAACTTGCCAGGTATAAGGACTCTTTGTGCTTGTTTCTTGATCTTTAGAATTTAGTAGTCTTTTTATGACCTCGAAAGTTTCTTTTGTTTAAAAAAAAAAAAAAAAGACAAAAACATAGGTTTAGCCTTTTTCCCTCCAAGCTTTTGGTTTTTTGGTTTCTTTTGTTTTGTTTTTTAGCAATTGTGAACGTTTTTCAATTGGTTTTGCTTAGTTTTTAGGGAAGTTTGTCTTTGGATTGGTGCCCTCTTTATAGTCAATTTAGCCTATTGATCTTGTGAAAGAACACGTTTGCTTCTTGTGTGAGCATCCATGCATCATTATTATAGTTTGCATTAAGATAGTTTGCATTGCAGGCATTTTAGTCTTTATTTTAGCTTTTGAGTGTGTGGAGTGTGTTTTCTGGAAAAATAAAAAATTGCTTGTACAAGTTTATTCATAGAACTCTATAGAGATCCCTTTTCATTGAAGAAAATAATTACATTTGCATGTAGTTAAATTTATATTGATTTCTTTTGCGTCAAAAAATCATTAGTTTCACTCTCGCTATACCCTTGACTTAAAGAATAGCCCTCTAAAATCAAGTGATCTAATAAAAAGAACTAGAACTTTTCTATTTCGTCATTAATAAACACCAACAAGTTTAAGTTCAGTAGGGCCTTGGAATAGGTGAGTGGAGAGTTAACTCTCCAAGGTTGCTCAAATTATCAAACATAGAAGTTGAATAATGAGTGAAATCCAATATTGTTAGAAAGATTGGGAAAGCTCCATGACTGGGCGTTAAGCATGAGGGAGAGTGAAGACAAGGAAGAGAGATACCCCCTCTCCTACTTGTTGGATATCGCCTATGACTATTCCGCCCAACTTTTGATACGAGTTGGTTCCCATAGTTGCCTTTCCTAGGGATCACATAGGTGGCTGTGGAGGGGAATCCCATGGCACCTGAGGTAGATGTTACATCACATTCATCAGTACTTCTGGAGGGTACCCTTGCGAAGCTTGGGTGCTTGCACTGACAAAGGATTTTGTCTGGAGGTCAGAGTAACTATTTCCATACCTTTGATGATAGGCTTAGGCCATTATTATCCCAAACTATCTTCAGAAGGTCCCTTACTTCACTTTCTTGTATTTTGGTGTCCAATCCTCATCATCTGGAGCAAAAATACTTTGAAGTTTCTTGATTGGTTTCATATTTAGGCACTTTATAGTCGAGTTATCTTTTCTCTTTGGATTTAGTTGGCTTTAGGTGGATTTGTTTTGTCACTTTTGGACCTTATATTCTGAGTGGCTGACCTACCACTCCGCCGATATTGAGAGGCATTTCGATCTTTCTTTTGTAAGTTGTGGAGTTGCCTCCTTAAGGGAAAAGGTTTTGATTGTGCGGTTCTCATCTCTTCCTTGGAAAGTCATTTGTACATTCCCGCAAGGGAAGGATCAACGAATAAGTTTGGTATCGCCACTATTCTTGTGGAGACCAACCAAGGTACCATTCCAAAAGGGGATCCTTGTGATTTTCCTTTCTTTGGCAACGTTGGTACCCTATTGATGACCACTTTGATTATTCCTGGATTGAATGTTGGACTACCATTTTGGTGGTGGTCCACTTCGAATATTCCTAGTGTTCTTGAAGATTCTCAGATGAATTCTTTATTTAAAGGGCATCAAATGGGTGTTAATTGTTCATTTTCTTTCAAAGAGAAATCTGGGAGTCCTCTTTCTCCTCCCTCTTGTAATAAGAGATCTAAAAAGAGGAGAAAGAGGAAGACGAAGAAGAATAATAGTTCTATCCATTCATCATCAACCTCTGCTAGTCATGTTGGAGATGAGCTTTCAGCCATTACAAGTCATGTTGGGGGCATAAGTCTAGTCACTGCAAGTAATACTAGAAATTCATCGTCAACCTCTGCTAGTCATGTTGGAGACGAGCTTTCAGCCTCTGCAAGTCATGCTTCAGCTCAGCATCCCAACTTGCAGAGGCTGAAAGCTCATCTCCAACATGACTAGCAGAGGTTGAGGATGAATTTCTAGTATTACTTGCAGTGACTAGACTTATGCCCCCAACCATGGGAAGTTTGATGCTTTATGGACAGGGCCTTTTATCATTTCTCAGATCTAAGGGAACAATACTTTCATACTGCAGAGTATGGAAGGGGAGACAGTTTTTGATGGCCCAGTTAATGGGAGTTTTCTGAAAGTTTATGTTCTTTAAGGTTTTCGGGCCTTAAGTTTGTAAATATGTTATTTTAATCAGTTTTAGTGTAGACTCAGTTAGACTCCATGCCCAATGGAACACTAGGGAATTTTGCTCATTTGGTTTTGACAAGCAAGGCAATGGTTTGCAGTTCTTGAGACCTCACAGGGAGGATCTCATCTCCAGAAGGAGCCAATGTTATCTCTGCTACATATTTTGATAATTTGAGGATTGGATATAAGCTCAGTCGTATAGTTCATGCCCAAGAGAGACTCATAACAACCACTTTCTCCTGCCCTTGCACCACTCATTCCCCCTTCATCAGTCCTTAAAAATGATTAATGCCTTATCGGGTCCAAGTTTAATCGCTATCACAAATCGCATCCATGTGTGTATAAAGGCCATGCCCCTCAACTTCCACCGACGTGATATTGCGATGCGATTTGATCTGATCGCAATCGCCATACGTAGATACCCAAAACTACCAAAAACCCGATCCGACGATTCCTGTCGCACCTGATAAAGCAACTCGCCAGATTGCTCCTCCACCGTCCAATTAGCCCCATCACGATCGGACGCCATTCGCTCTCCCCATGCCCTCGAACCGTCGGGATGTTAACATGCGATGGCGAGCAGTTTCTGCTGCCATGCGTCACACCTTGAGGAGATCGCGTGCCATTGTCCTTTTACCACCCAGTGTCTGAAGGTGGTGCGATCAATATCGCTACCACCGAAACTGTTGTCCCCGCCTGTTAACTCTTGCGCTTCTCCTCTGCCCGATGACCGTTGGATCTGCCCATCGAAATCCAATGGCCCACGTTCATTCCACCCCGCTTCCTTGATAGTCCCTACCAAGCCATATCCACCATCCATCTACTCAATCCGACGGCCAGCCTCATTCCTCCATCTAGTTCGTTCACCTGCTATGTAGTCCACGTCTCTTAAATGCTCCGTGCACCCAAAGGACGAAGATGACCAGTTTTTGGTACTGTTTGCAGTGGTTCCTCAACAACCACATTCAAGATACAGTATGGCCTAGAAGGAAAAGGACGGAGCTCAATCAAGTAAATGCATTTAACAGTTATGGGACTTCATTCCATGCGACACTCCAAGCCACCTAAGAGGATAACAAAGCGCAGGAAAAAGATCGAAATTATCCACTGAAGCAAGCAAATGCACCAGAGACTCCATCAAGCAGTTAAAGCAATTGGTGGTCAATTATGACCCCTCCATAATTAGAATGGTTGAGTGCCTTTGAATTCGAACTCTATATATACCCATAAACAAGATGTAATCAGGGTTTATGGTTGTTTTTTTGATGTAAGGTTCAACTTCTGGAGACTGTAACTACTTTGATACTTGCAGCGTCTCATCTTCATTTTCAGCTAATACAAGCTTCTTTTGCTGTTAATTGCTCACTTTCCATGCTTCTTCTGTTCCAGGCTATGCCTGATATGTTGTTTTCCTGAACTCCTGATGTTTAGCATTAGAGGAGTTGTCATCCTATCTCTGTGTTAAAGTCTTGTATGTATCGGTGAATGCGTTATTTAGGTTTTCACCTAGTGCCAGAGAGCTGTCATCCTGTCTGTGCATTAGGGAATTAGATTTGCAGACTTCTTTACTGGTTGTAGCCAGCCATCATAGGGTAATGTGCATCTGTTGGTGCGGTCAATATTCTCCATATTCACCCATTCATTAAACTATGAGTAATTGGTGGTCTAAAGCCTTATAGTCTAGGGGTGTTCATGCATGTCTAGAGTCAAGCAAAGTAGAAGTGGTTATCTGGCTTAAACAAGCATCATTCATTCCATTCATCCATTTGCAACATTAAGTTGAATTTTTATGTTCCCGAGCATCTCCGAGCTACAACCTAGGAGAGTTTCTTGGGGTGATAACAGGTCCGAATTGTAGAGAAGGATGTGTGGAAATACCGCCTTCAAGACCAAACAGGGGTTGTTCGAATGGATGGTGATGCCATTCGAACTTTGCAACGCTCCAGCCACTTTCATGAGGGTCATGAATGATCTCTTTAGGCCTTTCATTGATGAATTTGTTCTTGTCTATCTAGATGATATCCTTGTATTTAATAAAAGTTGGAACGGACATGTATGTCATGCGAAGAAAGTATTTTTTGTATTGAAAAAAGAAAAACTCTATGTAAAATTGTCAAAGTGTGAGTTCGAGAAAACCTCTTTGGTTTACCTAGGTCATATTGTTGATCATGGTTAGTTAAAAATTGATCCTTCTAAAGTTGAAGCAATTGTAAATTGGCCTAAGCCTACTAGTGTAACTGAGGTTTGCAACTTTTTAGGTGCAGTACAATATTGGAGGAGATTTATTGCCATTTTCTCTGTTGTTGCAGCACCTTTGCACACATTGACAAGTGCTAAACAAGTCTTTCAATGGGGAGGAAAACAGCATATGTCCTTTGAAACATTGAAGGAAAATATTAGCACCGCACCAGTATTAGCCTTACTAGATCTCCAATAGTCGTTCAAGATCGAAACATATGCCAACAGATATGCCATGGGAGTTGTATTGATGCAGCAAAAGAAGCCGATATGTTACCATTTCGAGAAGTTCTCTTAGGCCGTGATAAACTATCCCACTTATGATAAGGAGCTTTATGCCTTGGTTCAAAGTGTGAAAAAGTGGAAACACCCGTTGCAGTACCTTCAGTCATAAACCAAGTTGTAGCAATCTCGCTATTTCAATGGATGGGTTTTCTTCAATAGTTTCATCTGGTAATAAAGTATAAGAAGGGCACTAGCAACAAAGTGGTTGATATGATATCTCGCCCTCTTATTTTTGCTTCTGTTATTTTGCATAATGCTTCGTTGTCTTTTGAGAGTTATGTTGAACAATATGCTAATGATGATGACTTTGAGGAGATTTATGCAAAACTAACCCATGGTTCACAGGTGGACAACTATCACTTGCAGGGGAAACTATTGTATCACCCTGGAAAATTGTGCATACCCACAGGAGAAAGGGTACATGTAATCCGGAAGGCCCACACCTCCCTTGTGTCTGGTCATTTTGATATTGAAAAAACTTTGTGTCATGTACAAAGATTTTATTTTTTGCCTCATATGAAGAACATTGTGACTCACTATGTAAAGGGTTGTGTGATGTGTTATGTTTCAAAGTCCTCTAATAGAAAACTCGGGCTCTACACACCAGTCCCTATTCCGAGTCGCCCATGGGAAAGTGTGTCGATGGATTTTGTAGGAGGTTTGCCTTTGTTTAGAAAAATTCACGACTATTTGTATGTCGTCGTTGACCATTTTAGTAAGATGTGTATTTCAATGCATTGTAAAAAGCAGATCACTGCAGAGTAGACTTCTCATCTTTTCTTCTAGCATGTTTGGGTCCATTTTGGTTTGCCCACATCGATTGTGTCAGATCAGGACTCTCGCTTTCTTAGAGAGTTTTGGACCAGCTTGTGGAAGATGATGGACACCAAGTTGAAAAGAAGCACGACATTTCATCCATAGACTGACGAATAGACAGAGGTTGTCAATCGCATTGTGGTACATTTATTGCGAGGCTATTGTGGGAAGCATCCTAAGTTGTGGGATGAGCATCTTCCATATGTGCAACATTCCTACAATCAAGCAATGCACTCATCTACGCAACGTTCACCATTTGAGACATGTTTTGATTACCTGCCTAAGGACCCTTTTGATATGGTCTTTGGAAGGGAAGATGACTCCAGTGGACGTAATGATAGGGACAAAGCGCAGCAGTTCATCTACGGATCCAGTTGATTAACCAAGTAGTACAGGAGAAGTTGGAGAAAAGTCAAGCTCATTACAAGGCTCGACATGAAAAACACCAAGTCGACCATTAAATTCAATTGGGCGACAAAGTGTGGTTTCGTATCAGCAAGGACATGATGAAAGGAGAAGGGAAGAAGTTGCGACCAATCTGGTATGGTCCATTCACCATTTTGGAGAATATTGGAAACAATGCCTTTCATCTCAATTTGCCGATATATATGCAGATGTACTCCATAGTGAATGTGGAGAACTTAAAGTTGTATGAACCACCATTGATTATGGACACCGAGGAGGGGGGCACAGTTCCTACAATTGATGATTTTGCACCAGAGTATCTCGATGAGTTACCTGAAGACATCATCCTTGACAGAAGAACTAGGAATACCTTTGAGTTGGTTTCAATGGGATGCACCCTAGCAAGGCAAAATGGCTGGAGAAGGAAAGAGTGAGGGAACAATTCCCTCACTTGCCAATTAACTAATAAAGCTTTTGGCGGTCCAAAAGCTCATTAATGGGGGGGATTGATCCAGGTGGATTGATCCAAGATGGATCCTAAACCTCTAAAATTTTCATATATCGGAAACAGAGTATCAAAGAAAAAACACTAAGGAGTGGTGTAAAACAAGGATCGCAAGGAAAAACATCAAGGAATGACAAAAACCCAAGCGAAGCGGAAAATGATGTTGTGTTGAATCAGAGCCGTTGGATCTGCCAGATCAACGGTTGGGATCGGATTGGCGGATTAGGTCAGCATAGTCCATGGCATATGGAAAGAACCCCCAGGCCATTATATATTGTGATATGTCTATGGGGCCGATAATGATACGCCGATATTGGCGATATCGTGATCCCCGATACAAGGGTCATTGTGACAACGATATTGCGATTGTGATATAGCGATGGGGCCGATAGCGATACGCCGATATCAGCGATCGACGATTGGTGATGTTGATCACATCACAACATACAAAGCGCTGTGGACCATGAACATTGACACTGTGATATGCGACTTACGATAAAGTGCGGACTTGACAGGAGAATAGGGCAAACTTGATATAATTTGAGTTCCGGCTTTAAAGCTTTGTGGTCAGATTTTTTAGTGTTTCGTGTATTATTGCTTTGAACGAAAAAGGGCTATTTTCATGGTTTTGTTATGAAGAAAGGTCAGACAATCGGATTCATCGCACCCGCAGATCCTTTCATTCGAAAAACTTCTATTATAAACAAACAGATTCCCCGCTTTAAGCGTCCTTGTAACAAAAAAAGTGTTATAAAACAAGATGAACGTAGAAAAGTGTGGGGGGAGAGGGTTGTGCACACAGTTCGAGGCAAGAACTTGTAGGAGGGGCAAAAGTTCATTTTGTCAGAATTTGACAAATTTTATATGGTTTTATCTCTTCTCGACGCCACGAACGCAATGGCGCTATTCGTTTCTCTATCTGGGTTCTGCAAATTTCAACCATTTTTTAGTATGGAGATATAAGACTCTTTTTTGTAACTGATGCTTGTACTCTTCTTTTTCATGCCACTTAATGAATGAAGGCCTCCCCATTGATCAAGTAGGGCCCGGAGACATGGTTCAAGACGGATGAACTCCGTTATCAAGTCTTGTTCTCTTCTTTCATGTTTTATGTGTTTTCCCTCTTTCCTCATGTGTACATTAAGTTTTCTCTGTTAAACTACAATTTATGCATGTAATTCTTTAACACATCTATAAGCAAAAGATCTTGGATCAGATCCCCCATATTATTTTCTCTTGTCCCCCTGTCTAATTATCTTGACAATTTTTTCTTTCTTTGTCTATTACTTTTTCTTCTATGCTCTCTTTGTCTTAGTGTACTCTTCTTGTGCGCAATCTTCATTATCTTCCTCCCTCATCTTTTCCTCTTTGCCCATGTTTCTTGCATAGGAACCTTTTATGTTTGGTCAACATTTTCTCTAGACTGTGGAGTGATGCCACCTGGGCTCTTGTATCCTCACAACCCTTTTCCTTACTGTTGGTTGTCGCAATGAATGGCCAATCCTTCTCTATGTCCTCTCTGCCATGATTAGAATTTTCAACGGCATGGCCATTTCCTTCTTTTAAATTTTTCATTTCTTGCTTGTTTATTGTAGTAAGGAGTATGATCCTAGACCTTTTCTTGCTAGTTAATTTCTAAGGCATGCCCTTTAAGTTCACTTGCTTGCCTCCCATGGTTGTCATTTAATTAACAAAGACCCTTGAAATTCCCAAGCAATTACCCTTCTCAACTCTAGAAATATGTGGCCCAAGACCTCATTTTGTTTTTACATTAACAAAATAATTACAATTATTTACAGTGAGTGGGAAAGTAGCTAGGGGCTATCACATAGACAATGATAATTGAGCTAGTGGAGGACCTAGTTTCTTATGTGGTAAGCCTGTTCTAGCACTGATTTAACACATACACACACATGCACACACACATATAGAGAGAGAGATTATGCTTTCTACTTTCAGTGCGAAGAAGATGCGTAATTCCTTCATGGATTTGACACTTGTCATTAAAAATTTCAGATTTATCATAAACCTAGAAAGATGAAATCGCTAAAAGTACAAACCTTTCCTTTAATTTGTATTCCTCTAATCTCATAATAAATCCAAAATTAAGATAAACATACACTACTAATATTAAAAATATTATTACATCTAAATTTCTAAATTTAAAATTTCATAAATTTGAAAATAATTATCACAACATTAATCTTCCTCTCCTTCCAAATTATCAAAAATTTTGTAATATTAAAACACTCATTAATCTTTATAAAAAAAAGAATAGAGCTATAAATTTACCCATTAACTATTATTGATAGTTGCCCTAGCAATATTATAGCCATCAAATATTTACCTAGTTTCCTTTTCACTAACACAATATCTAAAAGTTAACTCTGAAATATATATATTAAAAATATATTTTTTTAACGATTCTAGTTACGCCGTAAGGCGTTTCCTTATGAAACCAACTCCTTTACTTGATTACATGTCCTCTGTTTGTGCCTTTGGATCATTTGTTAGACGATTAGCTTCTGCTCAGCCATTGATTTGAATTGCAAACCGTTTTGGCAACAACCTTCTAGACGTGGGCAAGAAGGGGCATGCAGAGTCGCTTTCTAACGGAGATATTTGAGCCGCCTCGTGGCCTGCTGTAAATATGGAGTTAACGGCGACCATTCCCTTACCCGATTTTGAAGGGCGTAATTTCACCTTCGTATACGGTGCTCCAGAATTGGTTTCTGCGTTGCGGTATCGAGTGGTTTGCTCAGTGACATCATTTGTTTTACACATCGTCTCCTAATGCAGCGGCCAGTCTCCCAATGCAGGAGCCATTCTCCAATGCTTGAGCAACACCGTAAACCTTGCAAGTATCATGTCTCTCCATGTGGATTCATCCCTCGGAGGTAATCAAAGCATTTTCTTGACTAACTCTGTTTTAAAGTCATTGTTTCACAGGTTTTGCATTGAATTATTGAATTATTAGCTATTTCTAGGTTAAGCATATTACATCCAAGGGCACCGGCAATGCTCTTCAATGATTTATTTTATCATTCATAGCTGAAGCCTGAAACCTACCTATTATCCAAAATTCTATATCAATTATTTCGTTACCATTTTCATTCCCTGCCACGGAGATCAAGAATGAGTAGGTTCAGGAGGTGGGGTTGGATGCAGGAGGGTATTCCTTCCAGATGTTCGGGAATTGATTAGTCAAACTTCACCGGTCATGCTGCCTCTGTAACTATAGCTCAGATCCTTGGCTCTCCATAACTTCCCTTCTGTGGCTCTCTAACTATAGCTTAGATCCCTCTGTTTGTATGTCTCCTCGTGTCCTTCCATATTTTCAAAATAGCATATATTACTCAGATTGAATTTCTGGATTTATATTTGGATTCAATGTATTTGGTTTATATTGAATTTCTGGGTTATGTTGGACTTGTAATTTAGTGGCTCAATGTTTTTCTATAGGCACATGTGGACCATATGGATTTGATTTGGGTCACCTTTTTATTCTCTCCAGCTCCCCCATTTGGGTCACCCCTTTATCCTCTCCAGCTCTCCCAGACACCCTCCATACTGATGTAGAGGTTCAATATCTAATCCAATCTCACTCACGGCCAAATTAGCCTGTATATATGAGATTACATAAAACCCATAACTATTTTTTTATTCATTATAATTTGGTAAATTTTCTCAAACACTGGGCTCTCTCTGTATTTAATTATTTTTAAATTTCTATTTTATGGTATATTTTGTTGGTATTAAGATTTTTTAACAAAAGATTTGTTAAGGTCATCAAAATATTTACATAAAAAAGCATTTAACCATTTTTAAGGATCAGATACTGTTCGCCTCCTTTCGCTTTTGAAACACTACAAATAGTTGTTCACGTGATTTGGGACTGTATGCTTGGCTAGAAGCTTTCAAACTAGGATTTCCGTGTGATTGTTACCATTGCTCCACTTCAATTTAAAATGTTTCACTGCTTCCTATGAACCTACCGATAGTACTCAATTCACTCCAAATAGTAAAACGCCGTATCTATCTTTACGCCGTAAGGCGTTTCCTTATGAAACCAACTCCTTTACTAGATTACGTGTCCTATGTTTGTGCCTTTGGATAATTTGTTAGACGATTAGCTTCTGCTCAGCCACTGATTTGAATTGCAAACCGTTTTGGCAACAGCCTTCTGGACGTGGGCAAGAAGGGGCATGCAGAGTCGCTTTCCAACGGAGATATTTGAGCCGCCTCGTGGCGTCGCTGCACCGTGGGAAAGTCGAAAAGTCGAATGCCAGACGAACCTCACCGCCTAAAGTCGAACCATGAAATCTTTGGCGGATCTGTCATTGGCCATGGCATCAAGGGGTCGAAGTGCATGCAATAGGATGCCTGAAAATATATTTATATATACCTACACAATACCAGCAGGTGACTCAGTTGTCTACGAAGCAAGCCAATCAAGCAAGCAAAATTTGTTTGCCAAATTCCATTCCAGTGCATATAGCTAATATTTTCTGTAATGGCTAGCGTTTATGTTGCTTCTTCAACAGGTGGCAGTAGCAGCAACGTGATCAGGAGGATGGCCAATCCTCATCGAAATGTCTGGGATTACGATTTTGTGCAATCTCTTCAATCCCCTTACACTGTGAGTAAATCTATTCTTTCTTCTGATCAGATCAAGTATTTATATCACTTTTGATAATGATCACTAACTGTGTTAATTGAACAGGATTCTTGCTATGGAGAACGCGCGGAGACACTTATTAGTGGGATTAAGCTGATGCTTACAAGTGAAAGAGATGCTTTAATGATCACCCCATCTGCTTATGACACAACATGGGTAGCCAGGGTGCCCGCCATTGATGGTTCTTCTCGACCGCAATTTCCTCTAATAGTTGATTGAATTTTGAAAAACAAGTTAAAAGATGGTTCATGGGGAATTGAGCCGCACTTTCTCCTGTCTGACTGCCTGCTTGCCACTCTTTCATGTGTTCTTGCGCTCCTTAAATGGAAAGTTGGGCATGTGCAAGTAGAGCATGGTAAGAACTGAAATTGGGATTTGAGAGTTGTCCTTTTAATTCTCCTTAAATGGAAAGTTGGGATGTGTGAGTCGAGCAGGGCAAGAATTAAAATTGGGATTTGAGAGTTGTTTTTTTAATTTTTGTCATTATCATCATGTAGGGTTAATACTAGTAATTGAGTTAATTTTTCATGTTTTTCAACTACATTACGCCGTACTGGTGATATGTGTGTTTTTTTTAAATAACTATGTTAACCTAATTGTTGAAAATATAAATAATAATTATTTTGAGAGAAGTGAGGTGCTTGAGATATAAAGAGGTCAAATTTTTCAACCGCCTGAGATGTTGTAGATGAGTATTTAAAACATTCAACAAGACGAGCAATCATTCTTGAGATGAATTCCAAGCCACCATCAGTGAGCTGGAAGTTTTGTGATAAATTTAATGATGTCATGGAAGTGAGATCTTTGATATTCTTGACCCCTACATCTGTAATACTTCCACCACATAGCCCCAGTAAAGGAAGTAAGATCTTTGATATTCTTGACCCCTGCATCTGTAATACTTCCACCACATAGCCCCAATAAATGAAGCTTCTTTGAATATCTTAAGCAACTTGTGCCATAATTTGTAATATGGGATTCAGACAAATCGAGATGTGTCAAGCCACTTAGACTTGTAAGAGCAGACAATCCACTGCCTGCAACTTGTCGTGTGTCAAGATTCAGAGGCTTAATCGCCGTCAATCCAATATCAGTTACTTGGGTGAATGACAGGTTCAAACTTTCAAAATTTCGTAAGCCTGTCAAATGCTGGAGTCCATTGCTGCCAACCTCAGAGCCTGACAAATCCAACTTCTTCAGAGAAGTAAGCCTCCTCAAACATTCCACTCCCTCGTCTCCAACTCTACAGGATTCCAAATTTTAAGTTCTCCAAGTTTGTTAAGCCTTTAAGATCTAGTAGGCCAGCATGTGTAATATTCTTATAGGCCATGTTCACAGTCATTAAATTCAGAAGTACTTCAAGCTTTTGGCATGACTTTATGTTGAGATACGTCAAAGCAACAGGACCTCATATTGTATGCATGCATGCCACAGTCATCGGACAACCATCCATGTTGAGTAAAGAAAGTCTTTTCAGAACTTTCAAAGAAACGATGCCTGAATCAGTGACTGTACGTTGAGAAATTTGTAGCTCCTTCAAGTTTGTAAGCCCAGCCAGAGACTTGAGATCTGTGCTCTTTATACAATTGCACCATCCAATGTTCAATGCTTCTAATTTTGTAAGCTCCTTTAGAGACACCAGTCCAGATTCCACAAGTCCCTGAGCACATCTCCAGATCCAGGTTTGCCAAGTTTACAAGACCAGCTAAGGCACGCAAGCCTGATGCAGTTATTGCATTGCTCTTTTTAAAACTAAGTGAAGTCAAGTTTGTAACACCTGTGACATATTTTAGTCCAGCATTAGAAATATGTTTACAATAGTTAAGATTCAGATACTGCAAATTTAGACAATTTTGAAATAGTGCAAGTCCTGAATCTTTCACGTCTGAACTATAAATATCAACCACCAGAAGAGACTATGTGTTACAAGAATTTCAAGCCAACTATTTTTCACACCAGGTTATTCTTCCAAAAAAATACCCTGAAGATTACAGACTTGAAATGCTTCGAGTGAAGTTCTTGTGAGAACTTGAGTACAAACCAACTCACAAAAAATCTTCTGGACTCAGATCTCTAGCAAGCATATTAAAAGAGTCATATCTGCCAATACTCTTGTAGATTTTTTGAATGGACAGCTCTAGAAGAGAAGGAGCTTTCCCATGTTCCTTGCCAATGTCCACTGCTATACCTGGGCTCATTGGCCATGGGTTAATACTAGTAATCGAGTTAATTTTTCATGTTTTTTCTTTAAAAAATATTTACCAAAATTTTGATCCTTCAAATTTCATTTCCTTGCATCAAGAGAGCAATTTTTGAACAATTGTTGTGGATATATTTCCCTAGAGCCATTTTTGTGGATATAAAACTTGCAGTAACCTGGTGATCATGTAATTGTCATTAGTTGTAATGACAATTGCCATTGATCTGTATATACAGGCAGTGAATTCATAAGAAGCAATCTGGAAACAATAAAGGATGAAAGTGATCAGGATAGCTGTGTAACAAACTTTGAGATCATCTTTCCTTCCTTGATAAGAGAAGCCCAATCTCTGCACCTCGGACTTCCCTACGACTTGCCTTATGTGCGTATGGTCCAGATGAAAGGGTAGGAGAAACTAGCCAAGTATGTGAATTCAAATTAACATGTTGTCAATTCAACAACCGAATTAGACCATATTACTTAATGTTATGCAAATTCTAATAAATGAATGTTGCAGCCTCTCCAGGGACGAAATTCATGGCGAAACATTGTTGTCATCTTTGGAGGGCATACAAGATATGGTCGACTGGGAAACAATAGTTGATGTTCAAAGCTAAGATGGGTCTTTCTCAGGCTCACCTACTTCTACTGCCTGCGTCTTCATGCACATTGCAGACATCAAATGCCTTGAATACTGAATAGCATTCTCACTAAGTTTGGCAGTTTTGGTATGTATGGAGGTTTCATGTTGTTTGCATCTTGGCCCTATCCTTGTTTTTCTTTTTAAAATTCAATAAATTTAATTAACTGCGCATACTGCAGTTCCCTTTCTGTATCCTGTGGATCTGCTGGAAGGCCTCTTAATGGTGGATAATATTATATGCCTTGGAATCGATAGACACTTTGAAAAGGAAATCAAGGAAATTCTCGATTGTGTTTTACAAGTATCCTAAAAATTTTAAATTCACTATCCTTCCCTTCCCCATTTTCTCTGAAAAATCCTTCAACGTAACATTTACGACATGTCCTGCATACAGGCATTGGAACGAAAGTCTGAAGCCCGTTGTAGATCTTGAGATCACTGCTTTGGGATTTCGACTTCTTTGACTGCATCTGTACAATGTAACTCCAGGTGGGTATTGTGTTTCTTTACAAAAGGGTAGAAGTTCAAATCCCCAGGGGTATAGTATGTATATTTTTCTGAAAGATTCTGGAATGGCAGAGACAGGAATGATGTCAAAAATTGACCTCATTCCTGTCTATAAGATTCCATAATTATTCCTGTTCATGCTAAACTTATATCCATGGCAGATTTTAGAATTATTTATGTTCATGCTAAACTTGTATTTATTCCAGATTCGAAAAATATCTTGGAATCTGAAGATTAAGAGAAATCTACAATAACATAAAAATGCTCCTCCTATCCATACAGAACATTCCCTAAATGGGCAATAGAGAATTCAGTGCTCCAGAGATTTACGAAAATCTGACTTAACCTTTAAATCATCATCATCTTTTGTTCTCTCTTCTAAAGTTTTCGACGACTTCAAAGATGCCGATAGGCATTTCTTTTGCTCAACCAGTCAATTTAACAAAAATGTAGCAAGCATGTTGAGCCTGTATAGAGCTTCCCAACTTGCATTCCCTGGAGAAACTATTTTGGATGAAGCTAGAGAGTTTGCCACAAAATATTTAAGAGAAGCTCTTGAGAAAAGTGAGATTTTCACTGCATGGAACAACAAGCAAAATGTATGCCAAGAGGTAACCTACTGTCCATACATCGACTCGCGTATTTGTTTCTTTAAAGACCCTGAGAAGAAAGATCTCAAGTCCAGTTATAAATACAATTCTTGTATTAGCTTGGCCACTTGATTGCAGTCAAACCCTCGACTCAGCCAACGTGAGCATAATGTCGAAGCTAGAGCTTTCTCGATCGATAAATCGGTGGGACTCTAGTCTATTTTACCATGAATGCCCGTCACTATCATCAAGTTCGGCACCACCCCCTATAATATAATAGAAGGAAAGGGGAAATTAAACAGGCTATAGGAGAAAACCCTGCCAACAGGTAGGTGTAAAACCTCAGGGTTTATCAAATCTTTTGATCCCTCACTTGTAACTCTGGTATTTAGCTATGTTTGTAATAAATTCTTTTACACCTCATTTTGTATCATAATGTCGAGCATAATGTCGATGCCAGAGGAGATTGCAAGTCTTTCCCGGTTCAGTTTCAAGAAGTCTCGAGACTGTAAGGTGAAGTTGCATGGGATGGAGCAGGGGCATTTTTCTATTTACACCTAGATTTTCTAAGTCACGCCCTCACTCTTCATGGTGGAGCTTAGGAAGATCGGAGGGGATTTGTCGGGATATAGTAATTTCTACAGTCACGATCTAAATCTTGGCCTCAAAGACATCATCTGGACATGGGATGACAATTGATAATAAATATATATTCACTGTGTATGTTGCATGATGATTGTTCACTTTAAAACTATTTTTTAGTTAAATGATTGGTTGAATTTGCTGCTTTATGTTGATTGTAAATATATTCCTAACAGAATTGATAGGATTGAGATGGAGTTGTTTCTATCCTTTTGTTGTCAATATATTTGTGGTAGGATTAGTAGGATTTAGATGGCGGTTGATCCGGTAATATTCTTCAAAGACCGTGGGAAGAAAGATCTCAAGTCCAGCTATAACTACAATTCTCGTATTAGCTTGCCCACTTGATTGCAGTCAAACCCCACCCCCTTTTAGCATTGAAATAATGTGTTTGGAAGCCTCATTTTCTATAGGATTCATCTAATTGTTCCAAGCTCTTAAGATATGATAGAATTCTAAACTCTCAAAGTAAATGGTTCTAACAAATTTGCATCCACTAGAGGTGAGAACCTTAAAACTAAGATTAACTTAAAGTTGTTATGTTGTGAATTTTCTTCATGAGTTTGAGGCAATGCTAATGCATTATTCATAGAAATAACGCTGAATATTCTTATGGGCTGATTGTTTACACCATCCTTTAATGGTGGAAAATATTTCAAACAAATGTTTTTTGAACTCGCTTCCTCTTATTTACTTTTAGCACCATTCAATTTAGTGACCTTCTGCTTAGAAGTGGTGAGTAGGGGGTGTATCTCATGAACAAGGATTGTGATGCCAATATCATCATGATAAAAAACAATTAGAATGGGGAATTCATAAGTGGCCAGAAAGATTCAAGATTTAGATGACATCATCAAATGGTAAGAGCAATACAATTTTACCCCAACCAATGTACACTCATTTCTACAACGTGAAATATATTGGTTTTCTTCCAACATTTATCAAACCAAATTTATGAAATGCATTTAAACACATTGAGTCACTGTACAAAGAGAATGATGGGCACCTAGTTGAGGTTATGAAAATGATTGAGAATGATGGGCACCTAGTTGAGGCTATGAAAATGATTGAGTTAGATAAAATACGATTGTCTTAAGAGACAAAAAATAATACCATTCTTTTATAGTTTGAACATTTTACACTAGGGAAATAAGAATAAGAAGCAACAAGGAACTAAATTAAGAACATTTACTTTGTTATGAAATGTTTGATTCAAATCTTTTACTTATAAAAGATTCTAGAATCTTAATGAAGAGCATTTTCATAAATCATTCACATTGAACATACCCTGGTTGGAATCTCCCTGAAACATAACATATGATAAAAAAGAAACACCACTAAAGAAACAAAATTGCATAAATTTTTGACTTCTTTCTTTTATGCTATTGTTTCTTATATCATTGCCTTAAACATAAAGAAGAAACAAAATTGCATAAAATTTTGACTTCTTTCTTTTATGCTATTGTTTCTTATATCATTGCCTTACGCCGTTTCCTTTGCAACATGTGGTGCAAATGCTAGTTAACAATAAATTAAAAATAATTTGAAGAGTATAATGCGATTCGTACAGTGGATAAGAGAATATGTTGTATGATGTCGGTCCCATTGGTAGGCAAAGCTTGACGTGGCAATGTCGGGCTTAATGTTCCTGCCACGATTTCAGGTTAAGGTTGAGGTGATAGCGTCCCGGATTGGAATAACCCTATTATTTCTTAACATCCTCCTTAAACACATCTGTCCCATAAGCCAGTCTGCAACTCTTTGGAGGCCCTTATGCACATAATTCCCATTGAAGCGTCGGCTACCCTTAGAGCGTGAGCTAATTTGAGTAAAATTCAAGTTCAATGTTATATTTGAAAAGGTTAAATTTAATTTATGTTTGCATATGGAAATTAGTGTGAGTGAGTATTAATTGATTTACTAATTAAAAAGCCTACATATTTTATATTAAGTTCATTTTAATTAATAAAGTTTATGTCATCAATAAAGAAAAGCAACAATTATATTTTATTTATTTTTCAACAAATTAGTATTAGAACTAAAAAACCAGAAAATTCTAATAACTGCTCCCAAAAAAGCAAAAGACCTAGACTTTTTATTTAAAAAAATAAACTCTCTTAAAGAATTATCGTAAGTTCCAATACTAAAGTTGCTATGTCTTGTTCAAATATAAGATTTACCAAGGATCAAATCTCATAGCTGCCACTATAACACCAAGAGTATAACCAACCACTTTTCGGTCGGGTATACTAAGTTCCTATAAATTTAGCAAGAGCAGACTCGCGGGAAAGGGGAATCCGCCCCTCTAGCCGCCACCACAGCAGGTCATTGTACTCAATGAAATTTGAACTTTGGTCTCCCTGGACTTCACCCATATGACTTCCCGTCAAACCACACATCACTATACAATAATATAGTGAGTATTGCATACAAATGCGGGACAAATTTTGGTTCACACGAGAGGCCCATTGCCCAAAAGTGCGATGGTCATAACGCAGGCAAAAAGTCAACGAAAGGGTCAATGAGAAGGTGCGTTTCAAACGTCTTTTGAAGCATATTAACGGCAAGTTCGTAATGACGTTGGCTTTTTAAGTGGGTTATGAATACGTAAGAGATTTTTTTGTTTTTATTATTATTATAAAATTATAAAAGGCTTGTTCAAAGAGTTTTTTATAAAGAAATATAAAGGGAATTTTTTGAGTTTTTATTTTTATTATTTATTATAAAAAGAGTTTTCAAGAGAGTTTTTTTTTATAAAATAATAAAAATGCTTATTCAAAAAGTCTTTTTTTAAAAAAATACGGAGGGATTTTTATTAGTATAGAAAAGTATAAAAAGGTTTAGAGTCTTTTTTATAAAAAATATAATGGGTTTATTAAAGTTGTTTTTTAAAGCTTTTTGAAAAAGGATTTATAAAGTTTATAAAGGGCTTTGTTAAGGGATTTAAAAAGGTTTTTATAAAAAAAAGTTATTTTTATATTATTATTTAAAGAGGAGATTTTAAATATGGCTTTGTTGAGTTTCTTGTAGTTGTCATGGTCTATAGGGATGAATTATGATGTTTGGGCAATTAAGATGAAGACAATATTAAAGACTCATGATGTTTGAGACTAAATTAGGATTATCTTTCCAAAACCTGAGAATGAAGAAGCAGAACAAGCCCTCACATATGTACAGAGGGAGCAATTGAGAATACACGAAAAGAAGAATGCACAATCATTACAACTTATTCAACAAGCAATGTTTTGGAAGATTATGATGACATTTTCAACAAAGACAACGTGGAAAAATTTCACAATGAGATATCAAGGTATGACCCAATTCAATATTGTTAAGTTGCAAAATACTAGGAGAGATTTTGAAAGATGCAGATGAAGGAAACAGGGGGTATCGATTCATTCATGAATTGGGTTCTGACTATTGTAAACCAGTTAAAGATTTATGGTGATGACATTAAAGATTAAATAGTGGTTGAGAAGGTCCTCATGTCTGTGTCTACTAAGTTTGATGTTGTAGTAGAAGCTATTGAAGAAACCAAGGTTTTGGCAATGTAGTTGATGAATTGATGGCATCACTTCTATCCCATGAGGAGAGGATAGAAAAAAATAAGGATTCCTCTTGAGAAACTTCTTTTTTAAAGACAGGTTTCTATCTCAAGAGATAGAGGTCAAAAGATGTAGATGGAGAGGCAAAGTACAAGACGAAAGAAATGGTGGTCAAAGAGATGGAAAAGAAGAGCATGAACAAGAAAGTGGAAACAATAAGAAAAGATTTAACAAGAAGCAAAAAGTCGATAAATCAAAAGTGAGATGTTATTATTGCAATAAGTCTGGTCACTATGCACGTGATTATAGGAAGATGATAGTTGATCAAGGAAAACATAGAGATAATGTGGCTACAGAGGATAGTGGCTTACTGTTCCTAACTTTCCATACCATCCATGAACCTTCTAATAATGTTTGGTTAATAAACAATAGTTGTGGTAATCACATCACTGGTAACAAGAATCTAGTTGCAAATCTGGATCAATCTATGGTAAAATTGGGGACTACAAGACTGTGGATGTGGATGAAAAGAAGTGGTTAACATTCTGACCAGGTAGGGGGAGCCAAAGACAATCTCAGAGGTACATTATGTTCCCGGTTTAAAACATAATTTGATAAGTGTTGGTAAGTTAATGTATAAAGGATACAAGGTTAATTTTTAGGGACAAGAATGTTTTATATATGATAAGCCCCCAAGTAAACAGTTGATAGTGAAGGTGCAAATGATGAGGAACAAATTTTTTCCTCTAGTCATGAATTGCAAAAATCAAGTTAGTTCTTTTACAGTTCCATGTTCTAATGATTATTGCTTATGGCACTTTTGGTTTGGTCATTTTATTTTTTCTCGTTTAAGATTCTTGTAGTAGAAATAAATGGTTAGAGGATTACCTCCCATTAAAGAACCTGAGCTAGTACTTGTGAGTTTTGTATCTTGGGAAAGAAACATCGTGAAAGTTTTTTGAAAGGAGTTGCATGTAGAACAAAGCAACCACTATAGTTGGTTCATACAAACCTGTGTGGACCCATGTGGACATAGTCGATTGGTGGAAGTTATTAGTTCCTCACATTTATTGATGATTTCAGCAGGAAGACATGGATTTATTTTCTGAAACACAAGTCCAAAACTTTTGAAAGTTCAAAGAATTCAAAGCCCTAGTAGAGATCCAAAGTGATCGTCAAATCAAAGTATTGAGATCAGATTGTGGTGGAGAATATGATTTGAAGGAATTCCATGCTTACTTCAAACAACATGGAATCAGAAGGCGTTTTACAACCAGATACACATCGCAGTAGAATGGTGTAGTAGAGAGAAAGAACAAAACAATTATGAACATGGCAAGAAACGTGTTGAGAGGAAGAAACTTGTCAAACGAGTGTTGGGCAGAAGCAGTTACATGCATTTTTTATGTGATAAAAAGATCTCCTATAAAGAGCATAATGGACATAGTTCCATAAGAAGCATGGTTAGGTATGCCTTGTAGTGTGTCTCATTTCAAGGTGTTTGGATGTGTAGCATATGCATGTGTACCTAAAGAGATAAGAGGGAAGTTAGATGATTAAAGTTAAAAGTGCATATTTATTGGTTATAGTGAACATTCAAAATCATATAAGTTATATAACCTTGTCACCAAAAAGACTATAATCAACAAAGATGTTGTGTTCAAATAAAAAGAATCATTGAATGGGACTATAGACAATACAATTGATGCAAGAGGACCACTCATGGGAGAAGAGGATGTTGCAGAAAATGAGCATCAGGGATCACAAAAGAAGACACCAAATAGAGTCACACTAGTAAGGACTCCAAGATTTTTTGAACAACATGGATCTTTAAGAAGATCAACATATCAAAATACTCCCAGTTATCAGTCATGTGATGAATAGAGAAATGGTAAGAGAAAAATGAGAATTTTGCAAGATATTTATGATGATTTGGATGTTACTTCAAATTTTGCATTATTGTCATTTCAACCTTCATTGTTTGAGGAAGCTATCAAAGATGGGAATTGGATGTAAGCTATGGATGAATAAATAGAATCTATAGAGAAGAATGAGACTTGGGATTTGGTTGAGCTACCAAAATATAAGAATCTCATTGGTGTGTAATGGGTGTACAAGATGAAGTTGAATGAAAAAGAAGAGATTGACAGATTTAAGGCAAGATTTGCATAAAAAGGGTTCTCGCAACAACTATGAATAGGCTTTGGAGAAAAAATTGCTTTGATAGCCAGATTGGATATTGTAAGAGAAACCTTGGTGGCAGCAGCTCAGAACAAGTGGAAAGTGTATGAGATGGATGTGAAATTAGACTTCTTGAATGACATTCTAGAAGAAGAAATCTATGTTCAACAACCTCCAGGTTATGAAGTTGAAGGTCATGAAGATAAAGTTTATAGATTGAAGAAAGAACTCTATGGACTCAAACAAGCACCAAGAGCCTGGTATAGCAGAACAGATAGTTATATGATCAATAATGAATTTAGTAGAAGAAACATTGAACCCGCCTTATACGCAAAGTTAAATGAGCATGATTGGATTTTGATTGTTTGCTTAGATGATATGATTTATATTGGTAATCTTGAACTAGATCAATTTAAATTTGCAATGAAGAAATAATTTGAAATGATAGAGTTTGGTCTTATGAAATCTTTTCTTGGCATAGAAGTTGAGCAATCAAAGAAAGATATTTTTATTTTTCAAAATAAATATGCTAAAGAATTGCTGAAAATATTGAGAAATGAAAGTTGTAAACTTGCTCTTAGGCCGGTAGCGACAGGTACAAAGTTAAGCAAGGATGACGAAGGATTAGATGTCAATCCAACTCTATTCAAAAGATTGGTTGGCAACCTTATGTATCTCATAGCTACAAGACTAGATATTATGCAAAGAGTCAGTCTGATTCCTAGATTTATGGAGTCTCCAAAAGACTCACATTGGAAAGCTGGTAGAAGGATTTTGAGATACATACCAGGAACTGCAAATTGTGGCAAATTATTTGAAAACAAAAAATAAAGATTTGGTTGGATATACTGACGGTGAATTTGCAGGTAGTTTGCATGATAAGAAAAACACTTATAGTTATGTATTTCATCTTGGTTCAGGTGTGATATCATAGGCATCTACGAAGCAACCTATTGTGACACTCTCATCAGTAAAAGCAGAATATGTAGCAACGACATCAACAACATGCTAAACAATCTAATTACAAATACTTTTGGATAGACTGCAACATAACAAGAAATATCAACAACAATATATTATGAAAACACCTCAACCATTGCACTATCCAAATATAGTGTGTTTCATCAAAAGAACTAACATATTGATACAATATATCATTTTATTAGAGAACTTTTGAGCAATGGAGACATTTATTTAGAGCCCTGTAAATAGAGTGATCAATTTGTTGATATATTCCCTACGCCATTAGCAAAATATGTATTTAATTTTCATATAGGAAACTTAGGTGTTGTAAGACTTAGACCGGCATGCATGGTGGTTGAGTTGTCATGAGTCATATCTTAAATTAGCGGTCGTAATTAAAGGGGAGTGTTAAAAATAGCTAATTACACTTGCATGAAGAGAACTCAAGATTTAGAGTGTGAGTTAATTTGAGTCAAGTGTGTGCCAATTTGATTTTAGTCTTATATTAGGAAAGGTTGAATTTAGCGTGTGTTTGCATGTTGAAGTTTGTTTGAGTGAGCATTAATTGAGTTGTGAGTTAAAAAAAATAAA
Source organism: Pinus taeda (assembly GCA_000404065.3). Lineage (NCBI taxonomy): Eukaryota > Viridiplantae > Streptophyta > Pinopsida > Pinales > Pinaceae > Pinus > Pinus taeda. The sequence continues at coordinate 38,174 of APFE030623904.1, forward strand.
TACCCAATATTAAGTTCATGGTAATGAATAAAATTTATGTGGTCAATAGAGAAAAGCAAAAACTCTTCTTGTTTGTGTCTATAAAATTTTATCCCTTTCCTCTTTTCCAACACACTATGTGGAAATCATTCATTCCTTTAAAACCTTTGGCTAAAACTTCTATCTTAGTCTATTTTAAAACCCAAATTAATATTGTTGAGGACAAAACACTATACCCAACTGGAATTTTGTTAGAAACCCGATTTTAAGGACAAGGACCAACATTAAAGACCACAACCTCGTCTTTATGTTGCCGTTACGATATGCTACTTATATTTTACAAGCAATGAATGTAGGCTAGTGCTTCAATTTTCATTTGCATTGCAAGGGTTTCACTTCTCAAGTGAGATTCCCTTTTAATAGCAGGGAATCTTAGAGAGACACCATGAGAGGCGAAGGCTCAGAATTCTCTTGGATCAACAAAGAGCCTAACACCAGGCACTGAATTGCTCCAATCATATTCCTCTTCCCCTTTTGCTTTTGCACAACTATATGTAAGCTTCTTCATGCACCAGACGTCCTCTGTACAGGAGAAACAATTCCAGTGGGGAATGTAGTCCTTCAAAGGGTCACAACCCCCAACTTCGGTGGCTATAAGTCGGCACCCTTTTTCCTTCGCTAAATTATGAGCAAAACGGCAGAGATGCTTCATCAACTCTCCGCCCCTCGGTCCCTCTGCGTACACTCCGTACAGAAAAGCAACACCAAAGAAACGGGAAACGTCAGGTACCGACGGGATGTTGAGCCACGGCAACGCCCTGTCAAAAAAACGGCTCATAGCGGCATATACACGCGTCATCTTGCGCACACCCTTTACAGATACCTTGAACACCTCTGACGTGTTCCACACGCTGACAGCGGCCCATGAAGTAGGACCACCGCGACGAGCACCGTAAGGGCCGGGCCGTTGCCATTGCTCCCCCCGAGGGATGGCCACCCAAGTTCCCAGGCTCAACCTGTTGCCCAGCACGGCGTCCATGTCTTTGGGGAAGAATTCCACCGTCCCCATGCACTGCCGATATAAACTCTCCGCTTCCACAACGTCAAGCTTCAGTATGTTTACTCCAGTGGAGATGCGTTTGGAGTGGCAGTGGACGGGGTGGACTAAGATGGCGGGGCTTCTAAATTTGACGAAGCCACATGTCTCTACGAAAAGCTTGATGCACGCTTCATTGTCCTTTTCCGCGGCCATGTACACATAGTCGGCACCATTTCTCCTCGACCACTCTACTATACCTTCCACCAACCTCAGCGCGATCCCCATATTCCTGTAAAATTATAGAATAAAAGATGAATGAATGTATAGTTATTTGGCTGAAATTATTGAGCAGGAAAAGCTCATTTTATAGAGGTATAAATTTGTTAATTTTTTATCAAAATTAAAATTTTTAAAAAATGTAAAAATTAAAAAACTATACTACATAGTTAAATAATATTAATTCATTAAAAAAAATCACTCACATTAAATCTATAGATCCACATTTAAAATAAATCTGGACTAGTAATAATTAAATTATTTAATCCAATACCTGTGGGTGTGCAGAACTCGGAAGCCAAGAATGTAAGCTGCGTTGGTGAACAACGGTATTTGCTGTTCCCCGGGCCGTAGTTGTTGCTTATTCCCGCATACCACCGCCTTAATGGAGGCTCTAATGACCCCCACCATCTGTCTCTCCACCCCGTACTCTGCAACCTGCCTCACAAAAAATAAAATTTGAAGGGTGATAAATTGTTTTTTCTATTTAATGGATTTTCGTCTTCCCATAGATCGATATTGAACGTCCAAATATAAAAAGATGAAATGAAACGTACCAGCATTGTATAAGCAGGACTGTGGCGAATCCTACAGATGGGGTCACCCATGTTGTCTATGTAAAGGCCGACGCTGCCACTCGGCCCAACTTCACAACGTTTCTCCAACTCTTCTACTTTTTGGAAATCTTTCTGTGGATCAAATTCTCTGATATATTCTAAATTTCTACAAGTCAAAGCATGCACAGCCATTGCTTACTGATTAGACTCTTGTTTGCTAAAATGGATGAAAAAACTGCATGCGGGGATTCTCTAATAGTAAAAACCCACAACTCTGTATATTGAACTGGTGTTTCTACGATAGACAGAGCTTAAAAGGGGTGTGGAGATTGCAGGAAATCTTCTAGTATATGTATATATAAAAGTATACAAACTGAGAGGGTGCATGAAAGTCTACAATCTTGCTACACACATACACGCTTCATGCTTCCCACGATTGGCAAATGCGTGCAAAATCAATCGTTGACTTTGGACACGCTTCATGCTTCCCACGATTGGCAAATGTGTGTAAAGTCTTGGTTTGAACAATGATGGCAGAGCAATCTCGCTCAGTCAAGCATGCCGCCGGGGATGATGCCAATCAGCGCGTAGGGGCATCTTCATGACGTGTTTAATGATCATCATTGCCAACCGCAGTTACAACGTCGCAGTTACAACGTCACTGTTGTTGAACGGAAATTTAGTTAGAGTTGTTTTTTTGAGATTTTTCAAAAGTTTTTTTTTATGAATTTTAAGGTTTCATTTTCAATTTTGGTAGGAATTTATTGAAATTATAAATATGATGAGTAATCTTTACACAATTAAAATTTTCTAAAATTTTTTCAGGATGATGAATCTATATATACAATGAAAACCAATTTAAATAACATAAATCAAAATTTCACCTCAATTTTTTACACTAAATTCCTACATAAAAAAAACTTAAAAAAACTCACAAAAACAATTCGCAATTTAACTTTTGTGTACGTTTAACGTGACTACGGCTGAACGGAAATTTATTTTCTGTGTACGTTCTTTTCACGGTACGTTGAAAATTAATTTGAAAGAAGGAAAGGCGGTGCAAAATTCTTAATTTAATTCGATGTTCTGCCCTTTCTTGAAAGATTAGAGCTGTGGCTAGAGGGGAAAGCGACGTATAATTTCAAACAAGATCAATATCATATATTATAATTTTAGTATTGTCGTGTAGTGTGGAAGAGTTACATTCAAATTTGGATGTTTAATTAAGTATTTAATAATGTGGGTAGGCTTGTAAGGGGACAAGTTGGGAGTTAGGGGAAGTCAATGAGCAATTATTTATATTCAATTATTTTTGGGATTGAGCGATTCTTGGAGCGAACAGATCGAAAAAGATGGGAAGAAAAGCATGTGCTCAAGATTAGGAATCAGATTTTAAGTGAAGGGTTGTATTTCAATCACAAGAGTTAATTTCATTTTGTCTTTTTAATATGGATAAGTTAAAATAAATTGATTTTTTATAAAAAAATGAATAACAAATTTTAATTGGGGGTGAAAATTATTATTGGTAAAGTTTCACTAGATTGCCTCAAATTTAGTAAGAGATATTCTTTTCTATTGATGAAATGTAAGTTGTGTGTTAATAAAATGTAAAAGCAAATGAGTTTACTGATGTTCTGTTATATATGTTAGTAATAATTTTGTTGTAATTTTAAGTCTTGTTTTTTTTGTTTTATAATTAATTTTAAATTGTTTAAATAGACAAATTAGTGGTAGGCCAATAAACATAAAGCATGATGTATAATTATTTATGAATGAGTAATACAAATGTTTTTTAATAGAAGTAAAGAAAAAAAAATCATGTGCACCTCACAAATGACGCCTCTTATTGTTTTAAGTGCACAAATTAGACCAGAACTCTAAGTGCACTTGAATAGGTCCACATAGACAACATTGGTCCAACATTGATTCATTAGTATTAAAAATATATATAGGAATCATATGGAAAAAATTTAATAGAAGTATTTACGTACACTCTATATAGATATTATATGGAGGAAATTCAATTGGACCATTTATTTATAGTTTATACAGGAATCATATAGAGGGAATTCAATAGGACTTTTTTCTCTTTCATCTCCCGAAAACCATTCTTCACATACAATGAAACGATTCTTCTTTATTATAGGTTCTTATGAGACAAATGGTCCATTTGTTAAAACCATTGCAATGAATTTTTTAAAGACAATCAAAATATAACATTATTGTGTAGATGTCACTACAATGTCCAACAAAAATGAAAAACAACAATTCTTTAAAACCTCCAACAACAAAATTTTCTATAAAATAAATATAAATTTCAAAAACCTTTTTCCATAAGAATTATAGGGCTAAACTTGATTGGTGCACATGTGCAATATGATGCATAATACTATGTGCAAAAAAAAAATAGAAACAACATTATTTTTTGCCAACAAAAACAAATGCTTAAGTTGAATAATACTTATTCAGTATGAGTCAAACCTTCATTGAATTAATTTTGATGCCTAATACTCATTTTCATATCTTCATATTAGCAAGTATAATGAAGAGATGCAACTAATATTCATAAATCCAAGAAAGTTGAGAAAGTAGAAAATGCAAGCAAGTGGAGTATTTGATAGACAAGTTCAGTGAATAGTTGTACATGCATGCTTGATCTCCATAACAATAGGATGCTATTGTATAAAAATGATAACATTTTTTCTTGAAGTATCATGATATGGGGAAAATTTGTTAATATTCTACCTTTTTATTTTTGTGGTATATAGAAAAATGACTAATAAAGAAAAAAAAAGAAAAAACATAAACACAATGACAAGTAGAACATATTATGAAAATATTTCTTTCCTTTCAATTGATAAAATCAGAAATAATTTCAAATTTGATAGGAAATTTGCATCTTAATTTTCATTTGCAATTGAAATAATTTTATGTCCTTCTATGGCAGGTTAAAGAGATCTTAAAGGGAAATGCCAACTTCAATTTTGAACCCTGATATTCACTTTGTAAGAGCCATACCATAGAGTCTGCTAACAAATCTAGTTTCTTCTGAAATTAAATACGATAAGAGGTGATAACTTACCTACTTACACTGCTTTTAAACAAATAAAATTTTATCATTTACATTATAATCAACACAAATTAAGGTGAATATTTCATTCTAATTAACTTTACCAAGTAGACTATGGAGGAATACCTGTGCCGGTGGCTGATGGAGATACCTTTGTCCTATTGCTCCTGCTGAACGCTCCTCTTGACGGACCCAACCGGATTTACCTCCCAGCCAACTAGGAAATAATCCCTAGCCCAAGAAACCTCCACATGTTCCCTAGCCCTCCAAGCCCAAGTCCAACCAGATGTAGTGGGTGTGTCCAAATGAAAGATCCAGACCAAGATAACAATACTTCCCCCCTCTCAACAACCCAAGAAACCTTCATAGGTTCCTAAGGTCTCCAAAAAACACAACAAGTCTAAACAATCACAACCAACCCCCACAATCATAAGCAAGACCCTACCAAAACCTCCCTCTCTTCCTCCCCCCCTTCCCTTTTTATACCCTCCTTCCCTTCTCCATCTTAACCACCTCTCATTAATGTCATTAACTTCACATCCATCCTTATAGTTGACTTCTCTTCTCCCAAGTAAGCTAGGAGTACATTTGGAAATGTGAGATGTAATTACATGGAGAGGACCATGTCTTCTCCTTAGTAAATGTGAGGGTACATTGGGGAATGTAAAATGAATATATATATTGATAATAAGATGGAGGGGACTATGTCTTCTCCCTAGAAATTGTGAGGTTACATTGGGAAATGTAAAATGAATATATATATATATTGATAATAAGATGGAGAGGACTATGTCTTCTCCAAAGTAAATGTGAGGATACATTGGGGAGTGTGAGAGGTAATTACATGGAGAGGACCATGCCTTCTCCTTAGTAAATGTGAGGGTACATTGGGAAATGTAAAATGAATATATATATTGATAATAAGATGGAGAGGACTATGTCTTCTCCCAAGTAAAAGTGAGGGTACATTGGGGAATGTAAAATGAATATATATATTGATAATAAGATCGAGAGGACTATGTCTTCTCCCATGTAAATGTGA
>APFE030623904.1:52380-66436 GCA_000404065.3 Pinus taeda
GAGGCAGAATACATGACAGCCACTCATGCAAGCAAGGAACCAGTTTGGTTGAAGAGATTGTGTTCAAGTATGGGGTTAGTACAGGGAGCTATAAGGATAGACTGTGACAGCCAAAGTGCAAATTTCTTGGCAAAGAACCCTGCTTATCATTCAAAGACAAAGCACATTGATGTTCAGTATCACTTTGTGAGGGATATGATAGAAAAAAAAAGGTGTTGCTGGTAAAAGTGGACACTTTGAAGAATACTGCAGATGCATTGACAAAATCTGTAGCTCTGAGAAGTTATCTTGGTGTAGAGAAACAATGGGTGTTTAAGGGCTGGAAAAATGACTAAGCTCTCATGTGGCCCCCTGTGGAAAGAAAACAACAAGTGGGAGATTGTTGGGTTGTGTTATATTCTTTCCACATAGTTAACAGGGGGTTTGAGGGGTACCCATAACCCCACTTTTTGGACCCTATGTTAGGTTGGGCGGAGCCACCTATGGTTTTGTGCATGATTTTCGCACATGTTTTTTTTGGACGCGATGGTTTTCGGTACATGGTTTTGGACACGATGGTTTTCGGTCCATGGTATTGGATGCTTCGGCATGTATAAATATGTATTGTAACATTGAAAGGAATATAATGAAAAATCAAGCTGGTAGTCCCGGTTTTGGGATCCAGGGGAAATCTTTGTGCATATGTGTTTTATGTGTTATGCTCTCGCATTGTTTATTTTTTTGTGATTTAGAATTCGTATGCAGGTAATTTCTTTACGGGGTTAAAACCTACAAGTGTTGCTGATATGTTCAAGAGAATTCGATCAGAGAATTCAGCAACCCAACTTGTGTCTCACCCGCTGCAATACCTTCACGCTTCATTCTTTCATGACCGCCACCCTGAACCCTGTATCATCAGATCGTTTTCACCTCCACAAAATCATTTGCTCCATTCCGTGTCGTAGATGTGGGATTCATTAAGGCCCTCCTACGGCGGGTTACTTCTTGTTGATGACAACTCATTATCCAAGAAGTCGACCTAGGGACAACCCTTTCAGTACCTTGAAGCTTGCATGCCTCAATGGCAAGTTTCTCGCTTCCGGTGACAGGTTTACATCAATAACCTTCGACTGAAAGATTTTTCTTGGTGTTCGATGCCAAGTCCCTTTTTCACACCACGTGAATTGTACTATAGTACCTTGAGGATCATCGTCATTATTGGTGATTCCTCTCGCACATATTAACAACTTACATCATTGGCTGGTAATCAGGCGATGTCGTTCCATGTTCGACTCCAGAAATTTTTTCACATGGCTCAACTTGTACTTCAGGTGAAGATTGGATGAGTTTGAAGACCCCGGATCTAGTTTCATCCATCCGGGCTGCGATATATTCAGGAAAATAAAGACATCAAATGTACATCATTGTTGCACAGATGATCATCCAAATCAAAGGATGATGGCTCTACTAGAATCATCATTCTGCCACACAGACAGTTGTCTGTCCTATGTACATGAAAATGAATCTATAAAGCTGAGCATGGGAATGCCTGCCTCAACTAGATCATGAAAATGTTATGAAGATAATGTATTGTATTGTATCTTGTTACAGGTTGCTTTCCAGTTCGAAAACCTCGAATCCTCATGATAAAGCATTTCACCTGACATCAGAAGATTTTCGACCTCATGCTTTAGGGGGAAACCGTTATAGACATATTTGGGCACTGCAACCCCAATCACATATGTCCATAAACCAAGGGCTTCTGAGTCCCTAAAAGTATTGTTGCATACCCTAAAGGAACAAGGTCAGCTGATTACATCATCTCCCAGAAGTTCTCCACAGAAAATTGCTTAGAACTGGTTAAAACTGGACCATACAGACTGCTTAGTGCAGAGGGTGCGATGCATCTCACCTGTTCAGTGTAAAAATTCTGACGCATACTGGAAAGCCCTTCTATAGGGTGCGATGGGCGAGAGTAGACAAATGGCAAAGACAGTTTGCAAGGTGGATGATCATGGAATCTTCCTGAAACTTCTCCCGTGACACTTGCCTCTCTGAATTCGCCCAGGGATGAGTAAGAGATCATCAATCTCCAAGTGGAATCAAGAACTATCAGAGAGAGGACACTAATCAAAATCCCAGAATCTGACTCACCCTCTTACAATCATCTATATATGGATCCCTCATCCCAGAGATCCAAAGGCTGGAATATTGTATCTTGTAAGGAAGTGCTATTGGTTTCCTGGTGGAATATCATAGTGTTGGGTGATCTAAGCTTTTCATGAGGTGAAGAAGGGCTTTCATGCTGGGAGGATGATGCTGGGTCAGATCAATGGGTTGTAATCCTCTTTTCTAATCTCTATATCAATAAAGCTATTCAAGTTTTCCTCCACATTGTTGTATGTTTGCTAATATATGCATGTGTGTGGTCAATATATATCTGGCCCTATATTGTTTACGATTGTAGATCTCTGCACTTTTAAGGTATTATGCTTCTTTGACTTTACAGGTACTCTTTGAAGCGAAGTGGTCAAGGGAGGAGCGGCAAAGATCTGTCAAAGGGGAGAAGGAACAAGCAGAGAACCAAGCGAAAGATCGAGGTTGGTATTCTTTGCTCCTCTCATATCTACTTCTCGTAAAGGAAAGCGAAAGTAACTTTAATTTGTTTGTTTCTAAGATAGCTACCCGTCTTAGTGGGACTAGTAGCTCTGCATAGACACTAGATTTCCCGATCACACAAGTGGGCTGAGGGATCACATGCAGCCATACCTCTAGGTGTGAGGTGGGGTGATGTGAAGTGATAGTTCCATGAAGGCTGAAATAGGGGCATGATTCTTGAGGTACCCAACCTCTTTGACTAGTCCTTGCTACAGGAGCCCCAACGAGGAGTAGCAGAATTGGTTGAGTGGGTAGAGATGGCTGCAGATGGAGCGATAGAGAGAGCTACAATGTAGGAGTCCCAAGGCAACACAGAGCTAGTAGGCTATAGCAATGTAAGAGGCACAAGAGTGTTGCACTAGTGCAGGATGGCACAGAGAGGTGTGCAATGGTGCGAGATGCAGGGAGTTGTTGCAGCAGCACATAGGTCAGAGAGGGAGCACTTGTCAACGGCAGAGGGAGCTTCAACATCAAAGGGTGTTTCTAGCCCAGCAAGGAGGTCAGTTGGGAGATCAGTTCCTTACTTGTCAGTAATTGAGTTGCAGTGCAATATTGAGCAGCACGACGCAACATGATGAGAGGAGATGCAGTGCGGATGTAGTGTTGGGAGATAGGACCAACAACAAAATGGATGCAGCAGGAGGAATCAATGTGATTGATGCAATCAGAGACCAAAGTGACAAAGGCTAGAGCAGTCAGATACTAAAGAGCACAGAGGTGCAGATTTTTCAGTCGACGGAGGCAATAATAGTCAGAGACTTTGATGACAGAGGCATCATTCTGATTCAGGTTGGATATTTTTTTTTGTGTTTCTGGAGTTGCTGGAGCAACAACACTTGAGAGAAGTGTTGCATGTAGAACATTCAAAGGTTCAGGATCAGGTTCGAGTTGAATGCCTTTCTTGTTGAGAGGGAGTGTTGAAAATAGCAACAAGAAATGCTAAAAATATCATTGCTATAAATAACATTTCAGAATATACTCCAACTTCGTTGGAAATAGAAAAAAACAAAAATGCTAAAAAATAACATTGCTATAAATAACATTTCGGGATATCTTCCAATTTTGATTTGTCCTTGAATTAAAATTGAGAATTAAAATTCGAATTTAGTCTCACTAGCTGTTTGAAAAATAATTAATTAATTCATCTTGAGTTAATTAGTTGGAGAAATTCAAACATGAAGTCTTTGTGAAGACATGCAACAATTATCCATTTGATTGACGAAGTTATCCCTTAATTAAGGAGATAAGGATGAATTGTATTTGAGTTTAATTAGTTATCTTAGTTAACTGAGTTAAGTCCAGTTAAATTAGTTCCAAACAATTTGAGGAACTAATTGTGATTTCAGTCAGTGAATGCATGCATGCATGCAACTAGTGTTCTCTAGATAACTAAATATTCTCTCATAAATAAGTCACGCATGTTAGTTCAGACAGAGACCCAGTTGAGATTAAAGGAAGGCATAATGTACTATCATTTGGAGGAATTTTCCTATAAAGTAAACTTATCCATGCAGAAGGAATTAACTCCTCTAGAATTGCTCAGTTATTTCAGAGCTCAGTTTTGTGTGTGAGGTGAGAATCACACAGGTTGCAGCTGGAGGACCCAGGAGAAACTTTGCAAGGAAATATAAGGCTTGGAGGACTAAAGGAAGGCATATGTGTTGCCTATTCTGTCTATGAGAAGCAGTGAGGGATCGTACTGAGAGCTGGATAGATTTTGAGCTAAAGCTTTGTGTAATCCTGAGATATTTCCACTTGTATGATAATACAGATAGCAGGGTTTTTAGCTGAGGCTTTCCCCAGAGTATTCTTCTATGTTTCATGTGTATGATTTCTTCTTCTCTGTTATATGTGTTCCTTTTGATCTTGCTCAAATTGATTAAGCTTTCACAAACTTTGATAGTAGAAGTAGATCAAGTATTTTTCTTTAGTTACATTGCATTATCAAGTGATCTACAGTGAGAATTTCTACATGGTATCAGAGCTAGATGATCTATAGAGAAATTTCTACAACTCATGACATAACTCGACATGACACTGCTAACATGTAATGGCTGATTGTGGTTTCCATGTCGAGTTGTTGCAATACTGAGTGATGGATGTACTCATCATGTGCTTTATCTTCTCCTTTGCATTGCATGGTGTTGTGGGGTCTTCGATGGTCTTGGTCTTGCTTGATGGTTAAATGAACATACTCCTTTTTCTTGTTGCTTGACATGCTTGGTACGTCTGTCCAGTTGCAAGCGAGTCTTCTAGCATGTGCAATCCTTCATCCTGTTCATTGTCTCGCCATGATCTACTAGTGTACATGTTCCTAAAATTTACTCATTATGGGACGACATCAAATCCAAAACCTCGTAGTCTAGCATGATGCATTTTTCTCGTGTTTTGGGTGACAGGGAGGGACAACAACTCACTGAGACATTGCAGAGTGCAACTTAGGTTGCAATGAGGCATTTTGGGAGGACAATTTGCATTGTTAGGAAAAATGTGCAGTGATCACTGGGAGGTAGGATTGCATAATTTAAGTAACCAATGTTAGTTGCAAGGAAGGATCCCGAGGGAGGTAGCATCTACTCTACTTCCAGAGGAGGGGAACCGCTGATTAGTTCTGCACAATCTCTACAAATAGTGTAGGATAGTCAGTAGGGGAACTGTTAGACGTGTCTGTACAATTTTTGGAGGTAGGGCATGTAGAAAATCCTATAGATTCATAAGCTCATGCAATTTACTAAAGCACAAGACAATAATCTACTTCTACTTTCAACCAATAGAAGCCAATAGATTGATGAAAACAATATGAACAAGAAGAAGATAAATCAATGGAACATAACACAATATGTATCCGATATTGAAAATGAGATTGACTCAAACAAGTATTATAAGCACACATAAAAACCAGACACAAAATATATTGGCGGAAAAAGGCTTCAGCCTCAAGTATTCTCTCTCACATTTTCATTCTCATTTTTTTGAATATAGTGTTACAAATAAATAGATGAGTGATAGTGTTCTCAAGATAGTGTGTTCTATCTTAGAAACTTTTGGTTGAGATAATTTCTCCTTTGGTTGAGATAATTTCTCACTAGACACACACCAATATAGGAGTTACCTAAACTAACTACTATCTTAGAGGAACAACCCAAGAGTTAGGCACAAATTCCTAACTTGGAATATTTAATTAATTAATTTATTTTTGGATTTATTATTTTTTTATGAGAGAGGCTAACATTCCCCCCTTCAATGATAAATCCAAAATAAGAACGAGGAACCATTTTCCAAGTTCTCATTTTGATCCTAAAAAATATTGCTTGAAAAAACCGCCAAATATGGATGCTGAAGAAACTGCAATATGAAGAGACTGAGCCAGCTGCATGACTAATTCATCTCAGAAGGACGCTTGACAAATCCATCATGTGCCAAGCCGCAAAAAGATCCAACTGTCCTTTGCTTGAAAACAACATCCGGTGTCCACTGACACAATTTGGTGAACGCTCACTGGCGTATTTGATAATGATGATCACCCACTAGCTGAAGATGTCGAAAAACAACTCAATGTTGCTTTTGCTATGATGAAAGATGCTCACTGCTGCTTTGGCTATCAATTTCCCACTGGTGAATTTGCTGATGCTCACTGCTGATGACAAATTCCCACTGGCTGCTTCGCTGATGTTGTCGAGACTTTCAGACTGACAACCACTTGTCAATTTCATTAACATTTTGCCCCCTTTGTCAGCTGAAAGGAGAGACAATATTCTCCAAAATATATTTGAACTTCCCCCTCTTCAGGTGTAGGAGAGTTTCACTGTCGTACTCCCTCGTTCAATTTCATGAGAGTACCATCATCGGTTCACTGCTGGTTGCACTATGTGTGATTGTAGTCGATTGTAGAACTGAGACAATCTTTTGACTGTGGATGACCATTCCCAAGGATCCATTCATAATGTATCTTCAATCTGGCTGATTTTTATTGGCAGTGACATTTTTCTAAGGAATGATTGGGCTTGCCACAATGGAAACAAGGATGGAGATCAAAACATTGATCTTCCATATGACCGGTTCTTTGACAATGAGAACATTTTGGTTGGACATCGACTTCAGGTTGCGTGCATTTCTGTTTGTCTGAAACTTTCTCAAAAACTACTGAGGTGAGTTGTTCAAGAAATCCTACACGCATGAACTTAATTGGCATGGAATAATTTGGGATATGTAAGTTGGTGTCATCAGTGACATATCCTAAGCCTCGTCGATTCTTGTTATTTTGAATTTCTTCCCAGGGCTTGATGATGGGTTTGGAAGAAATTTGAATTTGATCATGAACAACTTCGACACTTGAAGTTGTTTGGATGAGTGATTTGGAATAAACATCTTTATCTTCATATGTATGGTTGAATGACTTGGAAGAAGCACTCTTTTTTTGCAGCTCATCTCTTTGTAGTTGCGACTCTAGTTGAAGAAACTCAATGATTTTCATAATGTTGTTGAGAAGTAAACGACTGCCAACGTGCACCAGCTTAATTTGAACCTGCAAGTGCTTGTTTGGATAATTCTCCATCGTTGTTGCCATGTGATTCGGACACTGAAGCTGGTGCTGAGACTGGACTTACAGTCGATATTCCCTTGATGTCTCTGTTTAGGGCAGCGCTGAATGCTTCTATAGCTTCACCCGAATGCATATGCTCATCCTCCTTTTCTGCCTAGGGCTCGATGGATCGAGTTCAACTCCTAAGGGAGCCCACATCCTGGAGGAACTGGCCAAAAAGGAAGAGTCCACTTTGTAAAGCCGTGGAGGAGCCAACAAAACCGTCATTCCACTGACAGGTCAACAAATGATTAATTCATATTACTTACTTTTCCGAAATCACTTAAATGAAATCTTCACGTTACTTTTTATAAATCACTTTTGTAAAGTGATCTGAAAGTTTTATTAAATTGTTTTGTAACGGTTTTGTTAATGTGGTCATAAAGTTAATAAAGGATAATGTATGTAATATATATATTTTTGGGAGTGATAAGTGAGTGGGATTAATAAGTGACATTTTTTGGGAGAAATAAGGTGAGCTTTATAAAAGTATTTTTTAAAGCTTTGTAATGGAGTGATAAGGTGAGCTTCTTAAATGTATTTTTTAAAGCTTTGTCATGGAGTAAAGAGGGTGATGTTTTGAAATCTTTGGAGTGATAAATTTTTTCAATGGAAAGCTCATTGATGTAGGAGGTTGAGTCAGGTTTTTGACCGCATTTGCTTCCAAAAATTGCGAGTGTCAGATTCTCATTGTTTGAGAAAGCTTCCCTGGAAATGTTGTAAAAGATGAAAGGTTGATGATCTCAATACTCAATAAAGATATAATTTTTGTGGTGATTGTGTCCTAGATCCGTCCGAAATTTAATAAGGGGATCTTAGGTACACGAAGTGTGTGTTGATGATGGTGCATGCTTCATGTTGTTGTTTTTTGATTTGTGTCTACATTTGACACATAAATGATCTCATTTAACACACACAAAGTTCAATGCAAGCAAGCACAACAATTGCAATGAAATAGCTACAAGGAATGATAATTAAGCTCAACACATGCATTTTCATCACTACAACAAATAATCAAAGTTTTCAACATCGACATTCTACCTCAACAAACAAATTCACTCAAATACAGTCAAGTTCATGAATCTACAAACTCCAACATTTCAAAGCAAAGTCTACATCACTACAATCAAGTTAATGAATCTGTAAACCTCAAAGTTTCAGAGCACAGTCTACATCAACATTATTGAACTTGTAATCAAACTCAAATTACATTGAATTGTAAGGGTGCATTCTTGGTTGAAATCGACACCCAAGTCTTGAAGTGAGTAAAATTGAATTCATTGTAGTGAGTCATTAAAATCATTGTAAGATTTTTTGGGTTCATTTTCGATAGTGTTTGACACCCTTCCTTTAAGCAGAATCAAGTGAATGCATGACTTTTAACTCTAAAGAAAACAAGCAACAAGTTCACATCTCCTACAAGCGAGCGTGAGTATTCATTCAAGCAATTTGCGTCAAAACAGTACAAAGTTCAAACCTTCAAGCGAGCCAAAGTGAAGTTCATTACAACAACCATCAAAGCAACCAAACAAGTTCAACTATAACACCAATCAAGCAATTTGAGATCGACATCAAGCGAGTGTGGCTATTCATTCAAGTGAGCGTGAAGTCATCAAATAAGGCAAGTGAGCATTCATGCAAATATGATCATCATCAAGAGAGTGTGAATTCCAGAGTTTAAGCGAGAAAGTTCTACAACTCTAGCAAGTGTTCCCAGCAAGTGCAATAAGCAACAAATCAAGCGAGCGTTCCATTGAAGTCCCATAGCAAGCGAGCCTGTCATTCAAGTAACAAAATCAAGTGAAACAGTTCAAAGCACAACATCTACGACAAGAGAGCCTGATTTCAAGTGAGCAAGTTCAGATGGCACAACATATTCAGTTGTTAAACATTCTTCACAGTTTGATCATCTCCAGTGATGAAAAAATGGTGCACATCAGCAAAGAAACTCTTGCTGATATTTCACGGCATCTACAACAAACACATGAAACCATTGAGTTTCTTCAACTAGAGTCGCAACTACAAAGAGATGAGCTGCAACAAAAGAGTGCTTCTTCCAAGTCATTCAACCATACAGATGAAGATAAAGATCTTTATTCCAAATCACTCATCCAAACAACTTCAAGTGTCGAAGTTGTTCATGATCAAATTCAAATTTCTTCCACTACTCAAAACCCCTCTATTTGTATTGCATATATTAGAAATATGAGTGAATACAAAGCTTGTTATCACTGGAAAAATTCCGCACAAGTATGCTCAACTCTCTAAGCTCACAAGCTAGCTCAAGCTAAATCCTTAGCCTATTCAGCAACTCTCCGAGCCCCTAATCTGTTGTGTAATTCCTAGGATGAATAGCCTGTATTTAAAGGGAATTCATGCTTCCAAAACTACACAAGCCAAACATAGGATCAATCTCGGATGCATGCATGATATTTACATTGCAGTAAATAATACCACTGATAGTACAATGTCCTTGCACTCTAATCTCAACTGGATCTTTTTATGAACGGACATGCATGAGTTTCTCATGAGGGAATCGTCAGTTAACTGGAGTAGCACTAGTGGATGCATTAGTGTACCAACTAACTGTTAGTCCTCTACTAGTTCCAAAAGCAATTTGGAAATAATTTAACTTAACTTAACTTAGTAAACTGAGTGATCTAATTTCCATCTCAATTTAAACTCATACTGGACCCATAAAAATTAGGGAGTGTTAGTGCTTTTAGTCACTGGTGATCAAATGTGCTCTTACAAAGTTTTTTTTTTACTAGGGTCTCAGGTCAATTTTTTATGGTTTCAAATAGCTTTTCAATAAAAATTTGGTCACTTGCTAGTGTGTCTAGGTCTATTGTTGCTCCTTCAAAATTTTCATGTTCCGGTCACTGCCATCACTCAGTTGGATGTGCCATCATTGAAAACTCATCATTATCATCTCATTCATATCACCATGGTCTTCATTCAGCTCAATGTCACCATTAGGATATTAGGGTTAGAGTCATCAAAATCTGTCATGCCATTAACAAATCCGACAAGTGAAGGAGTAGTAGTAGAGTTTTGCTCAAAAGGTTTTGTTCCAAGTGTAATTTATTGCAAAATGATGTAATAAGTTCAATGTTCTAAAGCTGCATATGAAAGTTCCAAGTTACAAAGTCTCCAAAAGCAAAGTGAAAACACATGGTGGGCCACCTTACCTTTATATGAAGAATTTGATTTCCACAAGCTATAAAAGACCAAAACACAATTTCATTTGCTCACTCCACATTCAAAAGAAAGAGTTTTTCTTTTCCAAGGTAATCCAAATCATCATTTCAGGTTCCAGACTATCATTGACAAGTAAGTGGGTCATCTTATACCTTGTTTCGCTCCAATTCATGCTTGGAAAGATCAGATTTCCCTCTCCTAGTGTTTGCTTGATTTCATAGTCTCTTTGGTGGAATTATTGAGAAAAACCCTAACAAATAAGCTCAATTACCCTCCCCCACCTTCCATTACACCCCATAGACACATTCCCACACCCCTATCCCTCATCTACTCCCTTTTTCCCAAAACCCTAGCCTAGACCCTACATTCCTAGGCTAGGACTGTTTTTCTCTCTTTTGGACCCCTTCCCCTCATCATTTCTGTGAAATTACACTTTAACTACTCCCTAAGATCCCTCCCTATCTCACCAAATTTTTCCAAGAATTTAGAGATCCCCTAACCCCTATTTTTCACTCAATTTCAAAAATTGCCCAAATCACTTGTTTTTCCCTACACTAAACCCTAATTTCCCCCTCCATTGAGCTAGGGTTAGCTATGGATTCAAAGAAAATTCAGAAAAATAGGCACAATGGAGTTAATATCAGTATATATAATCCAAATTGAACACAAGAGATAATGTCTTCACAATTTCTCAAGAAATCATTCCAAGAGACAAATCATTTGCTGTACATAGGGACAATTTTGCTTCAAAGTATGTTTCAAATGAAATGGAGATGATTTTTACAAAAGCGAAAGTTTTTTTGTCAATAATATACCAAATAACAAAAGCCTCCTTCAATTTATTCACAAGTGTTATTATTTGGGATATATTCCAAAAAATATAGTTTCCACAGGAGAGTCGCTACACTTCTGGAGCAGTCTTGAGAGATCGACTTTTTAGGTGTCTTCAAGTAGGTGTTTTCATTCTTGATGACTCTTTTTGCTATAATACATCCATATATTTCCAACCATAACAATTTCAGCCAAAAAATCCTCTTGGAAGGTCTCCAAATCACTCTCCAAACTTTTCAATGCATTTTTGTTGTGAGCATGCTGTGCTTTTCCAATTTTAAGTGACTGATTTCAAACTTTGATTATGAACAAATGGAAAAATATTTTTGAAATTTGGATGAGTTTTTACTTCCTAACATACGAAATAATAAAAAAATCTCTTAGTTTTCCAAAAATCCTTACGGTTAGTGATATATGGCTCCATCTTTGATCCCTATTTTTGTAAAAAAAACCAAGAATTGTTTGCACATTTTGACACAGTCATGGAGACAAAAACACGCCGTGCTTTTGTTAGGGAGCTCCGAATATTTTTTTTTTTATATGTCTGGATTTGGAATGGTTTATAAATCACATTTGGCCTAAGGGAAGCATACATTTTGCAGGTTTTGATAGGTGAAAATGCCCAAAAACCACCTAAAAACCACCTTTCTGCAACTCTGTTGAAGACCACACTACGTTTATGAGAGTACTTGTGGGAGAATGTTGTTTTGAGGGGCTAGAAGTAACCATTTTCATCTCTTGAAGAGTCCATCATGTAGAAGACATCCACATATTTCCAATGAGCCATCAATATGATAATTTGGACTTCAGGAAGGCCTTAAAAAACCAATTCTCCGAAATTCGATGCGTTTTCTCCAGGCTTGCTGCGTTTTTGGATGAATTTGCTGCGTTTTTGCCTGTGACAATTTTTCTCTATTTTTTTCAGTTTCATTCAGATTTTTATGGTGCAATTGATTAAACTTGATGTAAATATGATGATATTATGAGTAATTAGTCTTTTTAAGGTTGTTTTATGCAAATTTAGGCTTCATTAATGAGAGTGGTTTGAGTCAAAGTTTAACTGGAGGAGTTGTTTTAACCTCCCTAGACATTAGGGTTTGGTTGGAACAAATCATGTAGTAGTTCCTATACTCATGTATTCAACCCTTGAGAGCAGGAAGGTGTTGCTTTGGTATATATATATATCATTTCCTCAGTCATAGAGTAGGTTGGACATCGGAGGAGAGAACACTTGTAGCTTGGATTTCAACTCTTTATTCAAGAAATCAAAGGAGCAGTTTGCAACTATTATCTAGGAATTCATGTGCAGTGAGTTTGTGATGAAGTATTTTCTTTGTTATAGTTGTTTATGAATGATTTACATCTCTCATTTCCATGTCTTATTTCTTCAGTGATTTTCCTTAAAGTTTATAAGCATAATTCTTTGCATAAAGCTCTGTTTTTACAGGAATATCATTTTGTGTAATTTTCCTTCTAACTTAAGGAATGCATGTGCACATGCTCATTAAGACCTTTTTCTTCTTTCAAACACTATACTACACGGACAAACCCTAAAGCCATCACAAAATTATTGCTACCTTTCTCCTCTATATCTTTGTTATTGTAACCCTTTGATCCTTTGACCTAGTGTTGACGGTGCTAAACCTGCCAACATGTCAGGGGATCTCCTCAGTAAGAAGTGTTGAGATTGCAACAAGATGATGGAGCTTAGTGAAAAGAGTCGCCTTCACTAAGTGGGCCCGCATGCTATTTTTGGCGCAAGTCTATTTTTAGACTATGTCTATTTTTAGACATATGAATCATGTCTATGGATTGCAGGTTGCTGTTTATGGATGATTGATCAAGTTGGAAAAAATAGATGGACTTCTATTTTTAGATCACAGTGGAGTGACTGCTCATTCTAAATATAGAACAGCCAAATATTATTAGCTCACAATAATATTTAGACTATAAACTTTGTCTTATTCTCTTGGAGCACTTCAGGATGAGCTACGGATGTGGTACATGCAGATCCCAGAAGGAAATACGTGGTTACCTATGGTATGACTAATATTTGCATGCAGGACTTCAGTTAGAACTCAAGTGAGTTGAGTTTAGTGGACTGGAGGTGCAGTTGATGGAGTTGTGTTCAGTTTAGCTTTGTTAAACTGGTTGTATTTAGTCTAACTGGCAAATAGACTAGAAATGAGTTGAGTGAATTAGTTATTAATTAATTCATTCACAAGTTATTAACTCATAATACAACTAATGAATACATCAGTTAACTCAGTTGCATGTCAGTGCATGTTCAGTTCAGCAGGGACAGGTGTTAGAGAATCAGATTACTATCAGTTGTGACTATAGTTGTGCATTAGATCTTGCACAAATCAAGGGATTGAGTATGCCAATGAGTTTGCCCACATTGTAGCTTGTGCTCACGTGATTTAGCCAAGTAAATATGTGGTTGCCTTGGAATTATCATCAGTTCTTGAGCAGGTATTGAGCAGCAGAGGCAGGCAAGCAGAGAAGGAGATTTGAGCCAGTGATTGATTCAAATCTGAGCTGTATTGTGTGTAACAGAGGTGGAGATACTTGTGAGAAGTATTATGCTGTGTAATGTTACATGACTCAATCATTAATATACAGATAGTTGGGTTTTTAGCGAGATGCTTTCCCCGGGATACATACTGTGTTAATGTGTGAATGCTCTTGATGTTTTATTGTTATTGATGCTGCTATATTGATGATCAACATAGAGGAGCTTATGTATTGTGTATGTTTTCCGCAATAGTACATGATCAAGATAATCTCTGTTGAATATGTGTT
>APFE030623920.1:0-12999 GCA_000404065.3 Pinus taeda
AGGTGTCAAGTTTTGGTTTGTCAAAAACTAGACATACATTAGACCAGACATATGTGAGCACTGCTATGAAAGGTAGTTTTAGATGCCTTGATCTCAAGCATTTCTGAAGGTAGCGACTCACTGAGAAGTTTGTTGTCTATTCTTTTGGTGTGGTGCTCATTGAGGTTTTCAATGCAAGGCTTGTGATAAATCCTGCTCTTCCAAGAGAGACAAACAACATTGCATAGTGGGAAAAGCACTGGAAGAAAAGAGGAATGCTTGACCAGATGATTGATCCTCCTCTTGTGGATATAATAAATCATGTCTCCTTGCGAAGGTTTGGAGAAACAACAGATAAGTGTTTGGTAGAGCAAGGTATTGATAGACTTGTTATGGGGGATGTGCTATGGAACTTGAAGTATGTCTTTGAATGATCTATTAGAGTGAAGAATTGTATCCTTAGCTAGTATGAAATCATTCCATTTGGTGATAGACTATAGAATTCAATAGAATCATAGTCATAAGATTAACATTATGGGAAACATCATTGAAGGTTTTTGAGTTCTATGTAATGGGGTGACTAAACTAGATTAGAATTATTCCCAACGCATCATTAGAAGCAATTATTTGGGTTTCAAATGTCTATTGTAGATTAGGCTATAAAATTGGGAATGGAGTACAATTTGTCTTTTATTTCTTCAAATGCTTATTTTTATATTTGATTCCATTTGAGAACTATGTTTGATGCTGCTAAAAATTTGGTTTGGAAAATGTGACATGAAAGGCGACCAAGGTGAATTTATCATACAATTTTTCCCATGCAAAAAAAAATTGTATGGCTTAAGAATGTTGGGTGGGGTAGCTTGTGATTGGACTATATCTTCTCTAGGTTGATTCAAACTCTTGATTCCTCAACAATGTATCCAAGGTAGTGAATTCTCTTTATTGAGAAGAAACATTTTTCCAAATTGGTGGAGTTTGAGTTGCCACAGAGTTTATGAGATTTTCACAATATGCTGAAGGTGCTCATCCCATGTTTTGTTGAAGATTGTCATTGAGGTAACCCATGATGAATGTCGTTTCCAACTATTCATATAAATCATCATTTTACTTGAATGTAGTTTTGCAAACATCTCAGGGTCAACCAGAGCCTAATGATACCCAAACTTTAGATCAATTCTGGTGAAGTAAATTTTGCTTCTAGGCAAACCCCAAAGGTAATGTGTGCAATTGATTAACTGTTCTTTGATTTTATTCAAGGCGTAATGATCATGCAAAGGCACGATGTATTGTCTTTCTGTGCCATGAGCACAATGGGGCTTCTATAGGGTGAACTGCTCAATATGATGTATCCTTTCTATATCTGTGCCTAGATTTCACACTTGATATTCATGTTTTCTATGATGCATTTGCAATATATTGGTCAATTTGGCAATGGTTCTCTAGGGATATATCAACTAAACGTGGGACTTGTTATTCTAGAAGAACACTGATTGGGTCCTTGTTTGTGTATTCCTCTAAAGTCACATTGTTATACTTCTACAACATATATTACGTGACAAAGGAAATTTGGGTTTATTCCATGGTCTTTGTGTGACTTGTGGGAAGATAATCAACAAGTTGCCCTTTTTCAATTGATAGCTTAACTTGCATCATTTTTTAGAAGAAATTAAAGATAATTCAAAATTTGAGAATACCTTGGGATCTCTGTAGAGTTGATTCATAATGTTTAGGATGATGCTTTGAGGTCACAACTTGTACCCTCCATGGTTCTTTGACGTGAAGATTTTTCCATGCAACAAATCATAGATATCAAGTGGGGTCACATGATAGGGGGAATTTATCCTTGCATGCCTTGATGTTACACTAAAATAGGAAATTATATGTCATCAAATGTTCCTTACACAGATTCAACCAACTACTGGTGTAAAATTGCAAGTGCAGTGTTGTCACTAGGTTGAGTCAATTGAAAGTGGCCATATAAATCATAATATTTAAACATCAATTATCCATGATTCCATGGTGGATTGCAGAGCATGTTTGCATAGTGAAAATTTTGAGTGGAACAATCACTGTTTTTCTTCCTCGATGTTAGTGAGATTGGTTGTCCCTAGACTTGTTTATGTAACCAAAACAATTGTTCCTAACCTTAAATCTATCAAACACCTGAGTGATCAATTAACTCAAGGTGAAAAAACTTGAATAAAGGTTTGTATCTTGAGGGATTTGATTCCTCTCGACTTTTGCTAGACACTACGTAAGATGGATCTGGAATGTTTATTTATTAGTTTATAAAGGGGACTCAAATGATGCATCACTTGTATTAGGAAAGAGGAATTTTGGGTACTATTGAAGTAATTGAGATTGATTTAAATGTAGTGATGTGATCCGCTCCAATACTTGGGATTTGATTGCATTTGGTTTTCTAGCTGTCCAAATAAGCCATTATGTCATGGAACTTGTTTCTTTAGTCTTGTGTAGACTAGTCATTTCAAAGGTGCAATGGTTTCCATTGGGTTTACTAAGCCTTGTTGTGACAAAGAGAATTGTATGTGCACTATTTTCTGTGAGACTCCCACCAAATAAATGTGGTTGTTGTTTGTTTTAATGTAGCAAAGGAAATATCATTTGTGCCACTGAAGTCATTGACTGGAAATAAGGTATTGACCTTCTGCAACCATCCATCCAATGCTTCAATGTTGATCTTGACTTAAAACTGCACGATGTTTATTTTCACTTGAACTTTGAAGGTAGGGAATTCACCAAATATATTAGATCCAACATTCATAGATGTAGCAATTATTATCGACATTTGAACTCTGTCAAGAATCTGGGAAATTACCAATACATTTCTTCATGCAGGCATCATTGATAATGATAGGATTGTTAGGTTTGAGATTTCCTACCACTGAATATTGTGTGGAGTGTGGAGAGTAGGATTGAATTTGTGCTTCCTATACTTGGATATCATCCATGTGGACATTCAATGCAAATCACCATTGGTGCTTCAAAAATTGCTACTATGGTCCAAAGATGATTGCACTTGTCAGAGACTTTTTTGAGCTCTGATAATATGATTGAGCTTCAACAACAATTTAGCCTTAAATAATGAATCCACATAGGTTGGAAGAATTTTAATAAGAGAGGAATGATCTGTTAACAAGTTTATTTTACCCAATTTATCCCTTGAAGGAAGTGAGTGAAATTTGGATTTGTAAAGATCATAGTCCTATACAAAATTGTTAGATTTGCAGATGTGGCTAGAATGGCTTAGGCAGGGAATAAATCTTCACATGGTAATATAATGAACTAAATAATTGTTACAGAGTAGTGCATTTGTTGCGTGCATAATGAAATAATAGTATAATGTAGTAATCTTAATAAACAATTTAATTAGATAGTTTTGCACAACATAAATGGTATATCAAATGATAATGCATAAATATTTAGAAAGTTGAGTGTTAGAGGGTAAACTAGAGAGAATTATGAACATCCCACAATGATCATTCCCTTAGTGACAAGATGTAGCTCAAATTTGTACAATACTATTGCTAGTTGAAAGGAATAAAATCAAGCATCGACTATAGAGTTGTGAAATAGTCATATGTGAGTTCCTTGTGATGAGAGATGCTAACAAGGATATGATATAGCTATCTACTAAAGAGAATGCTAAGAGAGCAATTGGATATGATACATATTTATACAATTCAAGTGATCATTGATTAATCTTGTAACGAAATCATTAAAGGTGGATCGTAATGGCTGGCCCTAGGCATTGAATGTAAGTTTAGCCTTGGGCATTGTATCTTAGGTTGATTGATGCCTCGCTCTTGTTTTTAGGTCTGCTATAGCAGGTCTTGACTGAGTCTAAGCCAAGCCTCAAAGGTCTTGAATGCTCATTTTGTCTTTAATGTTGGAATAATTTCCTTTTAATTTTCTACATTCCTACATACATCTTCACTTAATGTTCTATATGTCAAGGTTCAAGTGAGATACCATTAATTATGTTTCGTTTTCATCTATTTTTCATCTTTCTTCCATTAGCCTGAAACCCTTTTTCGTATTAGACATGTCAAATCATTCTGACATATTGTTATTTTTTAAAGCCAAGCTATTCATTGAAAACATTTATCGGTCATTTACAAAACGTTATGTCTCTTGATTTCCATCCAAACAGTGATCTACTATGCTCTCATGATGGAGAAAATGAAATGCATTATTGTAGTGTTAATCATGCCATTTGCACATGAACTTTTAAGGGGGACAATTTATAAGGCATATGTTTTTTATCTTTGTGTAACTAATAGTGATGAATGCACTATTCTAGATGAAATTATGTACACATTAAATTCTACAAGACTTATTCTTGATTTCACTTACTTCACAAGGTGGTATGAGTCAAGTGTATTTTCAAATAGGAGTTAGTAAAATTCTTGTAGCCCTTGCAGAAAATAGGATTTGGTAGACTTGTTGTAGCCCCTACACAAAATAGGACCGGTAGACTCCTTGCAGCCTTTGTAGACTTCTTACTTCACAAGGTGGTCTAATTCAAGTGCGATTTCAAATAGGTATTGGCAGAATTCTTGCAATAGCTGCAAAAAATCTTGTATCAATTTTTGATGTTGAGATTGAGTACACTTTGCATTCTTTACATGTATGTTTTGTGTTATATTGCACTCACATTTAGTATTTTGTTATGAAAACCAAACTTCTAAGTAATATTGGATGAATATTATGATTTTTTTCATTAAATTGGTTTACATAGAGTATCTACAGTTTCCGCATGTGATGCCTATATCTTCTATTTTTTTAAATATGTTCTGGAAATATCTTCAGTGGTTGTAAACATTTGATCAGATTTAGATAAAGAAAGGCTTGTAAATGACTAGTATCTTTAATATATTTATTATTTCTAAGGCATACAACACCTATGCACTCAGTTTGCTGGGACACAAGTGGATAATATTTTGCGGTTGTAAGAGAATATTTTTTGAGGGTATGGTCTTTTTGTTTTGGAAAAGAAGGTGAATGTGTGCCTGAACTGAGCTGTAGTGGAAATAAATTCCATTCATGTGTCTTTCATTAAATCTATCAAAAACTTTTGGTAATTGGATGTCAAGTATTTTTTTCCTTTAAAAATTAAAATATGGTTCAATTATCCCCTCTCAAATAATGCCCATTGAGCAACTTGCAAGATAGGTTTTCTTAAGATATTAGTAACACATTTGCTATATTTTTGCATATTTCTAATGATAAAGGGACATGCATGATAGGTTTTATTGAGATCTTAGAGTCATAATTGATATATTGTTGCAACTTTCTAAAATTGTTGTCCTCTTAAACTTTGAAGATGAACAATTCATCCTTTCACTAAATGATGCTTGGCTTCTTCATTTCCTCTTTTATTTTTGTGACATATTGAGCTTATAATTTTGTTTTCCTCCAAATCTTAGCATTTCTTTTATCTAAGTACACTAGTCTCTAGATGATTCCCATCTAGCACCTACTACCACTTCCATTGATTGGGTTGTTTTGGTACCTCCTTGACACATGCAAGCATTTGAGATTTATTTATTTATTTTTTATTTTATAACAGATTTGGGTGTAGGATTTCCATTATAAGTTGATTTCATCCAAGCATTTACTCAATGGGAATTTTGTCTTAAAGAGTTGTGGTTTTGAAATCTTTTGTTTGATAGGTCAAATCATTATAACACATTGTTATTTGTTACAACCAAGGTATTCATTAAGAACATTTACTAGTCATTTAGGAATTGCTATGTCCCTTTGTTTCCATCAAAACAATTATTTTGTCTATGCTTGTGATGGACAAAATGAAATGTGTTATTGTATTGTTAATCAATGCATTTGCACAAGGACTTTTAAGGTGGACAATGTATAAAGTATAATATTTTTAGCTGTGTAATTAATTGCGATGAATGCGCTATGTTAGATAGCATGTTGTACACATTAAATTATGAAAGACTTATTCTTGATTTCACTTACTTCGTAGGGTAGTATGAATCAAGTGTGATTTCAAATAGGAGTTGGCAGACGTCTTGCAGCCACTGCAGAAAATGTTGTATCAATATTTTTTGTTGAGACTGAGCACAATTTGCATTCTTTATAGGTATGTTTTGTGTTATATTGCATTGACATTCAATGTTTTGTTATCCACACTAAACTTCTAAGCAATATTGGATGAATGTTCTGAGTTTGTTGATTCTCTTAGTTTTGCTTAAATTGGTTTACTTAAGGTATCTGTAGTTTCCACATGTGATTCGTGTATCTTCTAATTTTTAAATATTTTCTGGAAATATTTGTAGTGGTTGTAAACATTTATCATATTCAGATAAGGAAAAACTTGAAAATGATTAGTATCTTTAATATGTTTATTATTTTAGAGGCATACAAAGCCTTTGAAATTAGTTTGTTGGGATACAAGTGGACAATATTTTGTTGCTGTAAGTGAAGATTCTATTAGGGTATGGTATTTTCGTTCTAGAAAAGAAGGTGAATGTGTACATGAACTAAGTTGTAGTAGAAATAAATTCCATTCATGTGTATTCCATCCAAGCTATTCAAAGGTTTTGGTAATTAGATGTTATCAAGTTAGTCACATTCAATATTTGACTTCAAAACTATTACTTATTTAAGATGTATTTTTTTCTTTGTAAGAGTTGTTAAATTTTGGTAATTGGATGCTATCAAGTTAGTCACATTTGGTATTAGACTTCGAAATTATTACTTATTTAATATGCACCCTTTCCTTGTAAGAGTTGGTAATTATAGACATTGTGATTGAGATATGTGATATGATGATCATTATTGTGTTCGATTGTAGTCATTGGATCCATGGAATATGGAGGAAAACATCAGTGTGTCCCTTCTTGCACATGATATGCAAATAAGAATTGAAGAAAAAGTAGAATAATAACACTGGAGTGAAAAATGCAAAAAGAGAGAAAGAAGAGAACATGTCTAGTGATACCCTTAAAGCCAATATCTCACATACAGAGTGATGGTCGAGCCTTTAGAGTTGGTGAATTCACCTGCCATGCCTTGGAAGCACAATGACAATGTTTTGAAGCAATAAAACAATATTTCATGTGTAAGTTGTAGTCCAACCAATATTTAGTTGGAAACTAATATTGTAATACTTGGCCTTTCATATAATATAATTTATGTGGTTGAAGTTATTTATAGTTTTATTTGATCTTATTTAGTATTGTAGTTAACATATGTAACTTTGCATTTTCATATGAGACGAACAAGCACATTGTATGACATTTTTTTTTGAAATTTTAATCACAAAATAATATGAATTAATTTATGTTCATTAATAATGAACATATAAATCAATGGAGAACTACTAAATTAGTAATTTATATTGATTAATGATGAACACAAATAAAATAAATATACAATGACTAAATCAATCATTTATAATGATTATTAATGAATGTAAATGAAGTGAATACAAACTACTAAATCAATCATTTATATAATGAATATGAAACTACTAAAAAAATATAAATGATTAGTATAAATGATAAATTTGTGATCACAAATGATGACTAAATTTTGCATATATTTCAATATTAGTAGTTAATTTATAGTATATTATAACACGGCCAAAATCTAGTCATACTTCTTTGGTTACTAATTGATTTCAAATGATGACTAAAATTTACATATATATGACTATTAGTAGCTAATTTACAATATCTTATAATGCGACAAACATTTTGGTCATATTTCTTTGTTCATTAATTGGTTTTCTTGGGTGATCATGTAGTAGTATATTTTGTTGTGTATTTGGTCATTAATTGTGGTAATTAATAACTAAATCAATGACTAAATTAACGACAAAATTAATGACTAAATATACTACTAGATGATAAGATTGAGACAACCAACTAATGAATAAGCTAAATATGAATAAAAGTTGGTCGCGTTATAAGATACTGTAAATTAACCGCTATTGGTCACTGACTAAAAAATGGTCATTTATATGCAAATTTTAGTCATTTTCTTAGTAACTAATTAGCCATTTTGTAATAGTGTATGCCGAGGAATTACTGGCCTACTCTCTCTAGAATGGGGAATTACAAGTCAACCCACACCTAGAAAACACACCAACTGGACCAAAACCTTTCCAAAACCCATGCTAGAGGAAGCACCTAGAAGAAAAGTTGGAGATAGAGTGACTGAACACCCAATGACAAACATACTATGAACAAACCCCAGCTGATAAGCTGTTACTGCAAACACGTTCAGATAATTTCCCCCCCACCAGATCCAATATTAGCTCACCCAACAGTGGGTCGCATGAGTACAGAAAAAGCCACTAAGATAAGAGGCCTCAGAAGATGACTGGTTAACAAGAGAAATAGATGACCACACAAACTCATAAGGGATATAGGAAGAGAGTTAACTAAAGACACAAGAAAGGCATCAAATGCTAGCCAAATAACCATTCATAATTAACTCAAACCTCTAAATGAAACAAGAAACCATCGACAAAGAGAGGAGCTTAGTGATTTTGTGCATCGAAGGCCGAGGAGGAGACAATGGTAGAAAAATATCCACCATTCCTAGACATGCCAAAGGTTGAAGGAACCCGTTAGACTACTATAGTTCAAACATCGAACAACGAATTGCCAAATTGACATAGCATAATAGAGAAACTGAAGCTCGACAATCGCCATATACTAATGACCCTCTCTCACTCTAAATCCCAAAGAGACAAAATTAAAAATCTAACGCCACATCATTAATTCCTCATACTACAAAATGTAATGGGAGGACAATGTGATTGACCTCCTTACCATCCACCAAATGTTCACGTTCATGACACACATGTCAGAGTAACCTCGGTTTTCACCACCTCCATCGGGGAAGCCTATTTTGAAGCCACTATCTTATTGAACTCCTCATGGTGGGAATTTTGTGAGTTTAATGGAAGCCTTTAAGAAATTATTGACCTTGGTTATCACTACCCTAATTGGATAACCTATCAACCGCCCAATTCCTGTGGTGTCTCATGTGTTCTGTTACTACATAGTTGAAGGAGGAAAGCCAATAGTGGATACACTCTCCAATAAGCTCAATTCTCCATCTTTTGAGAACCTTATCTAGGGGGGGCCCTCTAATAAGATTTTGCAACATAGAAATTGTGCTTTAGGAGCCACAAAGACCTACAATTTAGCCAATCCCATTTCAGCAGCAATTTGAAGCTCTTTCTTGAGCACTACGAATTTGGTGACATTATTGGTACAGCTACTGCACGAGACCACAAAAAGTTTCATGACCTTCCCCTTATCATTACGAGTTAGACCATAGAGGCTAGTTGAACCAAGGTTTGTTTTGGATGTGCCATCAATATTTAACTTGAAAACCCCAAGCAAGGGACAAATAAAGGAGTCAATTGAGCTTCCCCTCATGGAAGGTGGGTGAGCAGACGCTCGGGTTAGAGAATCCGGGCTAAGAGCCAAGATCTCTAGGATGCCACTCTCCCTACCCTCATCCTTCCAATCCTCCTATAGCCAACAAGAAATAGAGATGGATTATTTGATATTACACTTTATGACTTACCAAACCTGATCATACTTGATGATCTTTGATTGGAACACTACTTTGTTTCTGGATTTGCAAAGATTTCAAAGTATGAAACCTTGTGAAAGACACCAAGATCTATTCATAATCAGATTCTTGAAGATATTCTAAGGCCAAAACTCCAACAATTCTCTAATTCTATTTTGAGTCCTATCGATAAGCCCAAAGGGTGTGGCAATTTGGTCCCAAACATCCACTGCCATAGGACAAAAGGTGAGGATGTGGTTCATAATTTCCTCTACACAGGAAAAAGGAGGACATGAGAATGGACCACAAAACCTTTTTTTATGAATGTTATCCCAAGTAAGAGGTTTCCCATGACTAATTAACTAGAGGAAGAATGAGATTTTTGGCCATAACCTTGAATACTAGATTATTTTCCATAAAGGATGTGGGGTCGGATATGTAGAAGAATAAATAATAAATTATGTTTCCTTGAGAGATAACACAACTCTCAGGAAATAACCTCGTCTGAGTTTATCTGGCTCCCCATTTTTTAATATACAATGACGCTGGGGGATAAAGACTAAGGCCTCCCAGGCCAAATGGGGAATGTGATCCAACTAGTGCGTTAAAGACTTCCACACTCTCCATGTTGACGACCACTTGGTATCCTTCTAGAAGTCCTTAACCCACACAACTCCCAATTGGGAGGTGAATGTCTGGATATCTCGAAAGTTATTTTCTTGAGTTAACTTTTGGTATTGCATCCAAGCCTCCTCCCAAAATATGACCTTACATTCATTCCTGACTTCCCAAAATACATTTTCCTTTATAATATCACGATTCAATTTAGGCATATTCTAGATACATGAGTCATTCTTCATTTGAAAATCATTGATGATTAGACAAAGGGTCAAGTCTACCAAACAAGTAATATTTGCATGACCAGAGGGTCTGCTTGATTTCCTGTCCACCCTGCAGCCACCGACACCAATTTTTTTGCACATAGATATTTTGATTAGAGGTTTTTATCTTTTCGGCCTAGATAACCATGGATCTTTGGTTTGCATAATTTATCCAAGGCTAGCAATGCCCACTTTTGATTGATACGAGCTGCTGACTAAATAAATCTATGAAAGTTAGTGGTTATGTTCTTGTAGACACTTCGATGGGATGGAAGGGTTTAAAGCTAATATATTTTCACAGCATGTACGACAAATCGTAAGAGAATTAGTTGACCATCAGAGTTCAAAATCCTGAAGGTACATCTAGATAGTGTACGATCAATACAGATGAACAAATATTTCCAACATGTTGTTATTAGAGAGTTAGAGACCTAGGGGATTCCCATATCATTAATTAGAAGCAAAGGAATATGAAAACCAAGGATCTAAGCTAGATGAATTTGCACCCTTTGGTGGGTGTTGAAAAAAAAATCTAAATTTTCCCCATTTATGAGTGTGCTTGAAGCCTGGTGGAACTCCTCAAGGTTGAAAATGAGTTTCTTAGCTTATTTTAAAGATGGCTTCCCATATAACATGTTTTCACCAACAAACTATTGATGCGTTATAGGATAGGCCTAGGGAGAAAGCCTCAAGCCCTGGAGACATTGTTATATACCTAGGGGGGATAATATGGGGTACCAAGGGAGGTGCCCAAGGTAATAATGTAATAATGGGATGGGCCATAGTAATAAATAGTGGTTAACCCATATCATGTAAGGGACCACAAGTAGTTAGTATTAATGTAATGGACCCATGGTATTAGTGGATGGTATGAGGGAACCATGGTAAATGATCCATGGTATTGTATGTATGAGGCCTATATAGAGGCTAGAGACTCCACATGGGAGATAGTCAAGGAATTGTGAAGAACTATTGTATGAACAAGCATATGGCTTGTGGAGTGTTCTCCTTCCTTAGGGAGTGAATGTATGGTGTTGCCCTACCTTAAGGGTTTGATAATAAACAAGCATTTCTATCTATTCAGATCTTGTTATTCTTGGGTTTATTTACATTTTCATATAATTCTGGGTTAGATCTACAACAAGTGGTATCAGAGCTACAACAATTGGTATCAGAGCACTTTCTTGGGCAAAAAAGTGGAATTTTTTTTTAAATTTTTGCAGGATTTCGGGGGCGGCGAGTTTGCAGATCAGATCTGTACATTTTGGTGCAATACCTATAAAATCTAATTGCAGATCTGGATTCTATGTGAAAAAATACCCGATTTCAAAAAACAAATCGGTCAAATCAGAGTCCAGATGAAGGACATATCGTTGATTTAAAAATTAGCGGGGTTGCAGATAATTTTTCAGGGCAGCGAGTTTGCGGCGTAGATCTAGACGTCCTAGTGCAAGATCTAAAAAATCCAATTGCAGATATGGATTCTATGTGAAAAATACCCAATTTCAGAAAAAAATCAGTCGAATCGGAGTCCAGATGAGGGAGATATCGTTGATTTAAAATCATCTCTTTTTACAAAAATTTTGGGTGGCGGCGGGAGAGTTGCAGCGTAGATTTGAAATTCCAGTGCCTGGATCAAGATTTCTATCACATGGGCAGATGCAGAATGATTGTTCCATTTTTGAAAATAGGTTATAATAAGGATTCTGAGCAATATTGACGGAATTGTGACCATTTCAAATTTTCGCCAATTTTTTTGTGATGGCATACCTAGATCAGAAATTGAAGGACTTGTATAAATTTGATGGCTCTCATCCAGCCAAATGGCTAGTACAAATGGAGAAATATTTCAGATTGTATCACGTCTATGATGATGACTCTCAACTTATGATGGGAAGCATGTACTTGGACAATGAAACACGGCAATGGTGGCAAGGGCATCAACGTGGCTATGGAAGGTTCTTGACTTGCGACGCCTTCAAAAAAGCTCTTATGGACCACTTTGACCGTAAACTTCTTGTGGATAAACTCACACTGACAGACACACACCCTAGCAAAGATTTTATTTTTACAGGAAAGAAGGAAACCAAGGAACCTAAAGGGTTATTTTCTGGTTGTATCTCCTTATTACAGGTTCATGGATTGATTCAGAAAGAGAAGATCAGTGTCTCTATAAATCCTAGTTGGAAGCATAATTTTATCAATGCTAATTTGGCAAAAAAATTGCAAGTTCCAACAAAACACATTGAAAATACACAAGTTGATGATGAGAATGTTCAAGTGTACAAGGATTTGAAGATTTTTATGGATAAGTATGTGTTGCATAGTGATTTTTATGCTTCAAAAAATGAAGCAGAAATTGTTACAGGTGCTGATACATCAGAGGAGGGCTCAGTGGTTGAAGTCATAGTGGAAAAGAAGACACCACAACAGGCACCACAGC
Source organism: Pinus taeda (assembly GCA_000404065.3). Lineage (NCBI taxonomy): Eukaryota > Viridiplantae > Streptophyta > Pinopsida > Pinales > Pinaceae > Pinus > Pinus taeda. The sequence goes on from APFE030623920.1 coordinate 12,889, forward strand.
AGGGTGAATTAAAGAAAAAGACACCGTGGGTTAAAACTTCAACATATCATCACCCACATCACCCCGCAAGACAACCATCAAGATGGAAACCAAGTAGTCACAACCCCCGTA
>APFE030623920.1:13454-32829 GCA_000404065.3 Pinus taeda
GGGTTCACCTTTCTCTTGGATGGCTAGACGCACGTGCATGGTACCAGTGGACTACTCTTTTGAGTAGATCTTATTATTTGTGTTCTTCCCATGTTTTGGGGACGAAACATGCTTAGGGGGGTGGAATGTTATATACCTAGGGAGGATAATATGGAGTACCAACTGAGGTGCCCAAGGTAATAATGTAATAATAGGATGGGCCATAGTAATAAAGAAGGTAGCTAACCCATATCATGTAAGGGACCGCAAGTAGTTAGTATTAATGTAATGGGCCCATGGTATTAGTGGATGGTATGGGGGAACCATGGTAATGATCCATGGTATTGTATGTATGAGGCCTATATCAAGGCTAGAGACTCCACATGGGAGATAGTCAAGGAATTGTGAAGAATAATTGTATGAACAAGCATATGGCTTGTGGAGTGTTCTCCTTCCTTAAGGAGTGAATGTATGGTGTTTCCCTACCTTAAGGATTTGATAATAAAGAAGCATTTCTATCTATTCAGATATTGTTATTCTTGGGTTTATTTACATTTTCATATAATTTCGGGTTAGATCTACAACAAGTGGTATCAGAGCTACAACAGACATTTGGACTCAGATGCAAATTTAGTGAGGTGATCGAGGCCCTATGTTGCAATAATAAAAAGGAAAGGGGAGAGGGTGAGATGGCGAACCATTTACAAGGATGGAGTAGAATGGATTCTCAATCATAGATTTTTCCCACTTGATCTAGGAATGAGAGAAAACAAAAGCATCAAGAATAGAGAGGAGATACTTCCAATTCAGAAGATTGTAATATTTAGATATGTCAAGTTTAATAAGAATACCTAGAGATCTGGATGAGGTCATACAATAGAATACCTCATGAGCCACTACGATACCATCCATAATTGACCAAACCTCCATGAAACATGATTGCTCATGTCCAATAATCATTTTCATTAAGGGTTTAAGATGCTAGACTAGAATTCTTGAAATTATTTTTATATAACATTGCATAGGGTAATTGATTTGAATTGATTTGTGCCCAACGCAATAGCTTTCTTTGGAATGAGCATGAGGAATGTATCATTAAAATATTACCAATGTTTATGGGACTGATGAGATTCCTCAACCAATTCATTGATTATAGCCTTGAGAAAGTGTCAACCAACTTTAAAGAAGTTTGAGATAAATCCCTAAATACCCAGAGCTTTGTTTTAGGGAAGCAAATGAACAACCTCTTCGACTTCTGTGTAGGAGATCTCCTACATGAGTGGCTTATTATGATCTTCTGAAATTAGTTGTGGAAACTGTTGCTTGACTCTAGAGATAACATCGCTTTGCTCTACGCTTGGTTCTGTGAACATGGTTTGGATGTGGGTGATCAACTCCTCTAAAATCTCCTCATTTTGAACAAGTCACCGATCTCTCGATCTAGTGAGGGAGAAGATTTGGTTAAACTACCAGTGCTTTAACATAGTTCTATGAAATAATTTCGCGTTTCACTCTCCCTATTTGACCCATCAGACCCTTTATTTTTTCCTCCATAGGATTTCCTCCTCCTTTATCCTTTGCTCCAGATCATTTAGGACCTCACCTTCCTTCATTGCAAGAGTTTTAGTCCAACCTTCTAAGATAATCCGATGCTAGATTGACTGCATCATCTCCAACGCCTTTTATGAAATATGAATGATTCCAAGCTTTTATTCTTTTCTTAAGTTCTTTCAATTTCAGCTGGAAAGTTTCCATATCACTATGCCCCATCATCATGATGTCATTCCACCATTCCACTAACTTTGCAATGAAGTCAAGTCTTTCAAGCTAGAAAAATTGAAATCGAAAAGGTTTGTTCCTCAAGGCCATCCTCAAGTCAATTTTTGGGAAGATAAGCCAATGACATGATCCCATGCACAAAATAATTGAAGCTTGAAAAGATATGTCCTGTTGGATGATATCATCTGTGATGAGGAAGCGATCTAAAATCAAGGCGATATGGTGTTTTCCTCCTCGTCGATTATTCCATGTAAAGGAGGAATTAATTAAATCAATGATTTGAATTGGATCCATGAAAAATTATCAAGTGCCATGACTGTATCAAATTAGGACAGACTTTGAATTTATGAAAGAGAGCTATCAGGAAGACCTTTGGATAGTGGCAGTTTGTATCCAGCAAGGAACAACAAGGACCTTGGTCAAAGCGTGCTGCTGGTAGTTAGGAAGCCCAGATTGGGAAACGGAGGCGATTTCTGACTTGAGAAGGAGAAGCACCAAGCGCCCGGTCACATGGGAAGCCGAGAAATCGTAAGGAAAGTGCTAAGGTGAAAGGTGGGTCCTACACTCCAAAACCGGTGGTATATTGGACGCACATTGGCGCGATAACCAGATTTGGTAGAAAACGAGCGATTCCATTCATCGCATGGCTTTTTGCCGGTAGATCAGAGAGAAAACCACCTCTCATCATGGGCTAATGGTCGAGCAAGTCAACGGCATGAAATGAGTGAACACCGTAGGATCTAGGGACTCTAGATCTGACGACAGAGATTATGCCCAATGGGAAAACAAGATTTGATAGGGGAATTAAGCCACGACATACAAAAGTTTGAAGTCCATTTTGACCGCTGAGTTGGTAGATCAATAATTCCACAGGATAACTGAAAAATTCAACTGCCAAGGAAGAGCTGGCATAGTTTGTGATAGGAAAACTGGCCACTTGCCTTTGGGATTTTGGTGATGACGCAAGGGCAGGGAACTCCAAGCGAACAGTAGCAAGCGATTCGAAGGGATGGAAGAGGAAGTGAACAGTCGAGGACAAATTGGTTTTGAGCCATGAACAGACAGAGAATAGAACAAAGAGTACGATAAGGAAGAACAAAAGAAGCAAAACAGTGACAGAAAAGGCAAAAGAGACAGTGAAGTAAGAAGTAGAAAATAGGGAGCCGAGTTGACCTAAGGCAGCATCGAGCAGATAGAGCCAAGCTTGAGAGATTCAAGCCATCCCTGTGAGGATATCTGTCAGGAATTGAGCACCATCGAACTCATCCCATTAAAGACCAAAGAGGTCAAGACTTGGTAAGGAAAGAGTCTGTGCACTCTGGTGGCTTGGGGAATCCAGGAACCACCCTACTAAGCATCTTTTGTTTTAGGAGACTGAAGTTGGGAGACTCAAGTTGAGCTCCTCATTGTAAATCTCTACTTTAAAGACACAATAAAAGAAGGCCACCACTAAGAGCTAGATCAGAGACGTAGCCCTGGAGAATAGGGTGAAATCCTTATTAATGCATTGTGTTCTTGTCTTTGCTTACTATGTTTCCCTTACTGTTTTCCATTTTCCAGTGTCTGTGTATTTTGTAATCTGATCAATCTGTTGCCTAAAATAACATAGACACACACCAACACATGAGTCTGTAGTACATTCATTCATTATTTAATAACTGAGATCACTCACGTGTGATTTTTAGATCAAGTGGTATTAGAGCTTTAGGCTGTTAAGGTTAGACAAGCTTGTGTTGGTTTAGTTGTTGAATTCCAACTAGATCAAAGCTCAAATTAGGAGAAGGAGAGTTGGTTGAAACTAATCTTGAAATTGGGAGAATCTATCCTTGGAAGATAATGTCAGAGGAAGGTTCTATTAGGCAAGACCCTCAATTCATAGATACATTCCTAGCCATAAAGTCCATGGTAGAATAAATGTATAGGGACTTTAGAAAACATAAGGATGAAGATTCATTAGGCTCTGAACAAGACAAAGGAGAAGATGAGTCACATCCCCATGACCACTGAAAGGGAAAATGGAAAGAGGAATGCCTTCTCACACCTCCTAATAGCCCTAAAAGGAAGGCATTTTTTATTAAACTAGATGTTAAATTTTATCTACCTATATATGATGGAGAGTTGAATGCACAAAAGCTAGACAATTGGATTAGACAAACTGATGTTTATTGCAGAGTACAAAATTCGATTCAAACAAGAGCAAGATCCAACTGGTGAGCCTACACCTTGGAGGCACTGCCTTGGTTTGGTGGAATGGTAGGACCCAAGCTAACATGAAAATACATGGTAAGACTATCTATGTCTGGAGTGAATTTGTTTCTGCAATAAAAAAAAGGTTCTATCCATTGGCCTACATGCAACAAGCCATGATGAGTTGGCAAACTCTTCAACAGTTGAAAGGGAAAAGTGTGCAAGGGTACACTCAAGAATTTATAAAGAGAGCATTGATTCTAGGAATCTCATTACACTCACTTGAGACTCCATTGAAGTAAATTGGTGGTCTACATAGCTACATGAGGCACACTATCCTCATGTTTAATCCCACTAGTATAGATGAGGTATGTGTACAAGCTACTCATCTAGAGACTAGAGGAAATAATGGAAGTCCAGATGTTTGGAGATCATCCCAACCCACTGCAAGAAAGAATAAGGAGAAAAGAAAGCAAAAATGGAAACCAAGGAAGGCTAACACTACATAGAAAAGTAAGGCTTCATGCACTCAATGTAAAAAGGGACGGGCATGATGATGAGCAGTGTTGGATTCTACATCTAGAGCTAAGACCTAAGAAGTTCAAGGGCAAGAAGAGGAAGATTGCTACAACTATTCATAAATATTTGGGGTCAGACTCAGGAGATGAAATAACCATCGCAGCCACAGGTATAAGAGGTAATAATTTTGAAGCATCTACTAGTAATTCTTGAGAATATAATATTGACAAAGAAAATGAGAGAAAAAGCCATGAGCTTTTCCATATTTGAGTTATTTCCAAACATCAAAAGATTGATACTTTGTTTAATAGTGGCTCACAAGTAAATTTGATTTCTAAAGCAATTGTAAATAAGTTGGGATTAGTAACTACACCTCACAAGAAACCATACCCATTAGGATGGTTGAATGATAAAGCACAACTACAAGTGACTAGACAATGCAAACTTAGGTTTTCTTTTGGGTCAGCATTTGTAGATGAGGTTGAGTTAGACATAATTCCTTTGGATATATGTTGAATTGTTTTAGGAAGTCCTTACTTGTATGATAGAAAAGCTATTTTGTATAGAGATGAGAACAAGTATCTACTTGTTAAAGATGGAATTGAATACTTTGTAAGAGCTCATAAGCTCAAGAATAATTATACTCTCATAAACTCACAGCAGATGGAATGAATGATAAATTCATGCAAACAATTCTTACTGATGGTTGTAAATGAAAAGAAACCTGATAAAACCAATGTATTTGAGGGTTGTAATGCTAAACAACAAGCTGATTTAGAAAAGATTGTTTCAAAGTATGATATCTTGTTTCAAGAACCTAAAGGTCTGCCACCCAAAAAGGAAATAGTGCATGATATTATTTTGCAGCAATATACTCCATTGCCTAACATTAGAATGTACAGGTTGTCCACTTTAGAGAATGCTGAAATCAAGAAATAGGTGCAAGAGTTGCTCGGGAAGGTGTTCATCAGACGTAGCACATCACCATGTGGTCACCAATCATTTTGGTGAGAAAGAAAGATGGCTCGTGGAGAATGTGCACTGATTACTGAGCACTGAATAATATAACAATCAAAAATTGTTATCCCCTTCCTCGCATAGATGATTTTTTAGATCAATTGAAAGAAGTTGTTTATTTCTCCAAGCTAGACTTGCATAGTGGATAACATCAGGTCGGAGTTGCAGAATAAGATGCATGGAAGACTGCTTTCAAAACAAAGCAGGGATTGTATGAGTGGCTAGTTATGCATTTTGGCTTAACTAATACTCGTGCTAGTTTCATGAGATTAATGAATGATGTACTCAGACCTTTTCTTGATGATTTTGTTATTGTATATCTGGATGACATTTTGATATTTCGCAAAATGTGGGAAGAACACTTAAAGCATGTTAAGCAAACATTATATGTTTTGAAAAGAGAAAAAATTTATGTTAAACTCTCAAAATGTGAATTTGGAAAAACATCTCTAAATTATTTGGGTCATATAGTAAGGGGTGGTGAACTAAAGATAAATCCCTTTAAGGTGGTAGTCATTGTAAACTGGCCTAAACCAAAATCTGCTACAGAGGTTAGAAGCTTCTTAGGAGCAGCACATTATTGGAGGAAGTTTATTTCTAACTTTTCCTCAAGTGTAGCTCCCTTACATGCTTTAACAAGATTGAACAAGGTGTTTCAGTGGGGAGCCAAATAGTAGAAAGCCTTCGACACCTTGAAAGAAAAGATTACTACAGCACCTGTACTAGCATTGCCTAATCTTCAAAGACCATTTGAGATCCAAACAGATGCCAATGACTATGCCATGGGAGTAGTGTTGACACATCACGATAAACCCATATGTTATAATTCTGAGACATTTAATTTTGCAGTAGTTAACTATCCTACATATGATAAAGAATTGTATGCATTACTACAGAGTGTGAAAAAGTGGAAATATTACTTAATGGGCAAAGAGACAGTAATACATACTAATCATCAACCACTTCAATATCTACACTCCCAAACTAAGCTGTAGCAATCAAGACATTATAGATGGATGGGTTTTCTACAACAGTTTCATTTAGTCAGCAGATATAATAAGGGCATACATAATAAAGTTGTAGACATGTTATCTAGACCCATTATAAATGCATCTACTATACTTAAGCATAATCCTGTGTTACATGAGAGTTACATTGAACAATATGCTCAAGATGTAGACTTTAAATATGTATATGCAAATCTAAGTCAAGGAAAATGAGTAGAAGAATTGGATTATCATGTAAAGGACCGACTCATATCATTTTGGGAAGCTATGTATTCCAGAAACTGAAAGAGTAAATATAATTCAAGAAGCACACACTTCTCTAATATCCGGTCACCTTGGGGTAAGTAAAATAGTTGCATAGCTGCAAAGATTTTGTTATTGGCCAAAAATGAATGAGACAGTTTCTAGATCGTAAGAGGGTGTACTATGTGTGCTAAAAGCAAGCCCAACAATAGAAAACTAGGCTTGTACACTCCCTTACCAGTTACTTCTCACCCTTGGGAAAGTGTTTCCATGGATTTTGTTGGAGGACTGCCTAAATCTAGGAAGGGCCATGATTATCTATATGTTGTTGTGGATAGGTTAAAAAAAATGTGTATTTTGATACCTTGTAATAAACAGATTACAACTGAACAAATTGCAAAACTATTCTTTGAACATGTATGGGTTCATTTTAGATTACCCACTTCCATTGTATCTGATCAAGACACCTGATTTGTGGGGAATTTTTGGTCAAGTCTGTGGGAATTGATGGACACCAAACTGAAGAAAAGAATAGCTTTTCATCCACAAACTGATGGCCAGATAGAAGTAGTCAACAAGAAAGTGATCCAGTTACTCAGAGGATATTGCAGCAAGCATCCTAAGCTTTGGGATGAACATTTATGTTATGTGCAACATGCTTACAATAGAGGAAAACATTCTTCTACGAGGAGATATCCTTTTGAGACCTGTTTTGGTTTCACACCAAGGTATCCTTTGGATTTTGTCTTTGGTAAAGACACCATAGTTGGGGGACACAGTGTTGTGACAGGGCAACCAGGTTCATTGGACAAATCCAAGAGATCCACCAGGCAGTACAGGAATATATAGAAAAGATCCAAGCCAAATAGAAGGCAAGGCATGACAAGCATTGGATAGAGCATAGTTTCCAAGTTAGTCACCAAGTCTGGCTATATATCAATAAGGACAGGATGCAAGGTGAAGGTAAAAAGCTAAATCCTATCAGTTATGGACCCATCAAGATACTTGAGAAGATTGGTGAGAATGATTTTCACCTTGATCTACCAGCTTACATGCACATGTACTCAGTCATAAATGCAGATTTCTTGAGATTGTTTGAACCTTCAGTAATTGAAGATCCCGAAGTGCAGAGTCAATTGCCTTCTATTGATGACCTGTTACTTGGATATCTTAATGAATTGCAGGAAGAAACAGTTCTGGACAGGAAGGTGAGAACAACACATAGAGGAGATGTTGAGTACCTCAGAATTGCACTGAAGGTTTCAATGCCGAGTAGTGCAAAGTGGATAGAGATTGGACAAGTGAAACAATTGTACCCTCACTTAGTCGATGCTTGAAAACCAAATTTTGGTGGTACAAAAGATTTTTCAGTGGGAAGGTTGTGATCTGAATTGGATCCATGAGAAATTATGAAGTGCCATCATTGTATCAAATCAAAACGGACTTCGAATTTATGAATAGAGAGCTATTACGAAGAACTCTCGATAGTGGTAGTTTGCAGCCAGCAAGGAACGACGAGGACCTCAGTCAAAGCACGGTGACCGAGGCCCATGGACACTGTGCATGAGGCAAAACAAGTAGTTAGGAATCCTGGATCAGGAAACGGAGGCCATTTCTTATGCGCAATTAGCGCTAATCGTACATCGCTAGGTAAAACCCCTCGAGAAGGAGAAGCCCCGAGCGCTCGGTCGCATGGGAAGCCAGGAAACTGTAAGGAAAGTGCTAAGGCACAAGGCAGGTACCGCGCAATTCCATTCTCGCATGATGTGCATCCGGTGGATGACAAAGAAAACCACCTCTCATCTCAGGCTAACAGTAGAGCAAGTCAACCGTGGGAAATGAGAGAACATCGTAGGATCTGGAGACTCCAGATCTAACATCAGTGATTGCGCCTGATCGGAAAACTAGTTTTGTTAGGCAAATTAAGCCATGACATAGAAATTTTGAAGTCCGATTTAACTGCTGAGTTGGCAGATGAATCATTCCATAGTATAACTGAAAAACCAAACCGTCGAGGAAGAGCTAGCGTAGTTTGTGAGAGGAAAAGTGGCCATTTCCCTGTGGGACATTGGCGATGATGTAGAGGCAGGGAATGCCTAGTGAACAACAACAGGTGATCCAAAGGGGCAGAAGAGGAAGCGAAAAGTCAAGCACAAATCGGCTTTAAGCCATGAACAAACATAGAACACAACACCAAGCACTATAAGGAAGAACAAAAGAAGAAAAACAGTGAAAGAAAAGGCAAAAGAGACAGTGAAGCAAGAAGCAAAAAACAGAGAGTCGAGCTAACCTAAGGTAGCATCAAGTAGACAGAACCAGGCTTGAGAGGTTGAAGCTGTCCCTATGAGGATATCTATCGGGAATTCAGCACCATTAGACTCATCCCATTAAAGACTAGAGAGGTCAAGACTTGGTAAGGAAAGAGTCTGTGCACTCTAGTGTCTTGAGGAATCCAAGAACCACCCTACTAAGCATCTTCCATTTCAGGAGACTTAAGTTGAGCTCCTCATTGTAAATCTCTACTTTAAAGACATAATAAAATAAGGCCACCACTTAGAGCTAGACTAGAGACGTAGCCTTAGAGAACAGGGTGAACTCCTTATTAATGTGTTGTGTTCTTGTCTTTGATTACTGTGTTTCCCTTACTGTTTTCCATTTTCCAGTGTCTGTGTATTTTGCAATCTGATTGATCCATTGCCTAAAATAACATAGACACACACTAGCACATGAGTCTATAATACCTTCATTCATAATTTAATTAACTGAGATCACTCACAAGTGATTTTTAGATCAATCAATGTCTTCAACTCTAAGATATTGAATATTTTCCTGAAAGGAGAGAGAGATAGAATCCAACCATCTCACTCCTCCTTTATTTTCGCCCATATCCTTGATCAAATTGAAATCACCTACAAGAAGTCATCTAGTTGAGCCTAGAATCTCCTTTATTGTCGTAAACTACTAATTAAATCTCACTTTTCCTCTACGAGAGTAGGACCATACACCCCTATTAACCACACCTTCTCTAAGGAGCCTATAAATTCATATCGACCTAAAAGAGTGTGAGGGAAAGAAATCCAGGCCCCAAAGGAGATAGATCTTGTATCCTAAAGGATTTCCGACCATATTGCACTAGCCTTGGCATCCAATGCCATAGAATATGTAGTGGGCCAAGTTTTTCTCATGATTTCCTTTAGTTTCTCCTGTGTTACGTTAGTTTCTTGCAGAACTATGATATCAAGGTTTTCTTGCTGAATTCTATCTCTCAAGTACCTCAACAAACCATTTGATTTGAGGCCACTTATATTTCAGGAGACTGCCTTCATTGAGGAGGATCTCAAGAGTGCTGATAGTACTCTGTGAAGAAATTTGTTATGAAATTGGCTCACAAAAGGATATAAAATATAGATCAATACCTTAGAATTTAGCCTCTTCAAGGGGCAACCTCCTTTACATTACAAAAATTAGCAATTCTTCGATGATACAAATGACAAGACCTCCTTTCTATATATAGGAGTCTAAGGGGTCATAATATAATTAGAGCTAACATAACAATAATAATGTAAGGGCATAATAATAACAATAGTGGGCTTCTATGGGGCACAATAATAAAAATATGGGGACCACATGGGCACAACAATATACTATGGGGGTTGTACTAATAACAATAAGGGGTTACACTAGTAGTATAGGGACCTAACATGCCCCTCTCCTTCAAAAAGTGTTGTCCTTAATGCTTGAGTAGTTCTTGATGCTTTTATACAGAATTCTTGTCTTGCCATGTGGAATCTTCAGTGGGTAAGTTCTTCCACTTGATGAGATACTCTGAAATTGATTGATTGCATAGCTGTCAAGTTCTTGTTTCTATGAATGCTCCAGGTTCCAATATGATTTTTCCTTCCTCTTCAAGTTCTGGCAATATTGTTTGAATTGGGATCTTCTGCAACTTTTGAATGAGTGGCCAAGCTTCTCCATCCTTCTTCCATTCATCCCTTGCTTCATTTACCCAATCTGGTTGGATAATAGAAATAGCACAAAACAATGCCTTCACATCCTCATCCTTTCTTGAGAGTGCATCTGCAACAAAATGTTTCTTCCATTTTCTATAGATGATGTCAAAGTCATAACCCAACATATTTTTGACCCATTTTTTTTGTTCTTCTGAATATAATAGTTGTTCTAAAAAGTATTTAATACTATCATGATCCATTTTCACCTTGAATTGTCTTCCCATTTGGTAAGGTCGCCATTTATTAAGTGCATGTATTATTGCCAACATTTCCTTCTCATAAATAGCTTGCTTGAGATGTAGCAGTAAAAATACCCAATCGCCTACATCAAAACATTTTTCACTACGATGTTGATCTACCTATTCTTTCATTCAATTTTTCACCAAAATGGCGTTATCCTTTAAAATTTGGAGAACTTATTGTTGATTCTCGATGTTATCTTTCACTGCTTAAACATTTTTCTCCTTGATATGTCCTTCTATCTTGAGAGTTTGTGGAGCGGTAATTTCTTCCAATGCTTTATAAGATATGGTCGGATTCATTTCTTAATTCTCGATGTGATATTTCACTTCTTGAACATTTTTTTTCTTGATATGTCCTTCTATTTGGATAGTTTGAGTGGTAATTTCGGCCAATGCATTACAATATATGGTTGGATTCATTTTTTCTTTCTTTATGTGATCTTTCACTTCTTGAACCTTTTTCTTCTTGATATGTCCTTCTATCTTGAAAGTTTGAGGAGTGGTACTTCTTGCCAATGCTTTACAAGATTTGGTTGGATTCATTTCTTTTTTCTTTGGGTTTGGGTCCTTGCATATATCCTCTTCTTTTGATGTTTCTTGATCCTTTTCTTCCTCCTCTTCATACCCTATGTAAAATAATTTCTTCTTAGCACACTTATGAACTTTGGTGCATTTGCTATCACAATTGTAACAAAGTCCTTTTTCTCTTTTTTCTTCCAATTGTTGTGGTGTAACCCTTGTAGGTTGTGGAAGGCTAGGAGAAACAACACTTCCATCTTTATATTGTGAGCGGTAGAATTCCTTGTTGCATAATTTTGCTTTCCACTTTGTAACAAAGCCCCTTTTCTCTTTTTTCTTCCAATTTTTGTGGTGTTGCTCTAAAGAAGGTGTTGCTCTTTGTATTATCATAATGTGCTATAATTTCCTCCGTTAAAATTGACCACATAACAAGTTGTTTAAGAGAAAAAAATCCCTTTATACCATAAAAATTGATCTTGTTTTAAATATGAAGATGCAATACATACCTTTTGTAATAGTGGTACCCCATGTAGATCAAATATTTCTCCATATGTAGTATCCAATTTACCAGATCCTTCCCATCAAAATTCCTCATCTCGCTTTTTCCTGATTTTAGGAGCTCGATCTTGAAACGACTGTAACTCTGTATTTTCAGATCTTTAAGTTCTAAAATTGAGAGTTGTAGTAGCCCTCTGTGTTTTCTTTCGAATGCCACCAGTTTGATCGAATTTAGATTCTCCAAGAAAGATTTATGCACAATCGCCCAAGATGACCTGATTATATACCTTTTCAGAAGAGCGAACTTGTATGAAGTGCCACATGTCACTGTTTTGACCTTAGGATCGAAAAAATATAGATAGGAAACTACAGTCCATCCTCTTTCTGTAACTTCTTATGCAATTTCAATCAGATGCTCAAAACAAAAGTTATGACTATTTTCCCCAGGTCACTTGTTTGGAATGTAATTTGAGAGTCTATAAAAAGACCAACTTCCTCAGATCATATATCTACAAATATAGCACGAAAAGCTAAAGTCGGACCCAAGGTTCAAAATAATTTTGACCCAAATGGGTTTGTTTTGTAGCATCTGAAACATCGTAGAAAAAGGTTATAGCGCAAATTCCACGATGACCTGTTTGGAGCAACAAAAGCCTACAATCCAAAGCTGTGATATCAAATGTTATGAAACCAACTCACAAAAAGATATAAAAGATAGATCAATGCCTTAGAATTCAGCCTCTTCGAGGGAGAAACCTCCTTTACATTACACAAATGCACAATTCTTCGATGATACAAATGGAAAGACCTGTTTTCTATATATAGGATTCTAATGTGTCATAATATAATCAAAGCTTAAATAACAATAATAATTTAAGGGCACAATAATAACAATAGTGGGTTTCTATGGGGCACAATAATAACAATATGGGGACTACATGGTCACAAAAATATACTATGGGGGTTGTACTAAAAACAATAAGGGATTACACTAGTAGTATAGAGACCTAACAACATTGGTTTGTCTTGAGTTAACTAGGATCAACTTGACTTATCTGATCACTTTACTGATGGGTTTTCTTCCCTTCTTTCCCTTCTCAAACCTCGAACTAGATTTAGCATGCTTAGAGGACACATCCTCATCATGACAAGCTAAGGTCAAGTGAGGGGAGGATTCCAGAGGAGCTTGACATTGTTCCCATTCTTTCTAGATCAAGTGGAATTCATCTAGTTATTCTTGAGGAATATCTTTCGATCCATCCTTGTCCCAATTCTCCAAGAAGGATACCAAAACCCGCTCATCGGAATTAAGATAATAAATTTTAACTTCGTGCTCTAGGTGTTGGAAATAATATTGAGAGGGGGGGTGAATTAGTATTAGCAAATCAATAATCTTTTCATTTCCATTATCAGATTCATATACGCTACTTTAGTTAAGGATACCCGCGTGTATACACAAATGTGTTTAATGTAACTAGTGTATATACAATTAAATTATGATTCAGTTAGTTGATCTTTAATGAGTGCATCACGACATTGTTAACCATATTAACAATAAACAGGTGCAGTAAAACAAAAGACATCATCACACATAAGAAGCACACATGAACACCATGATATAAGGTGGAAACCCAATGTGGGTGAAAACTACCTACTACAATTCGTCTCTATCTTCTTTTAATAAGAAACTTCTATTTACAATATTTATGTACTACTGTAGTCTTATACCAGTATGCATGATTCTAACTACAGAAGGCTACAACCTTCTCTCGTTCTCCAGCTTCCCCTGGAAGGGAGCTACAACCCCGTTAGCTCTTGTACTAGCTGATGTACTAGTACGTAGGTGCTAACCTACAGAAGGCTAGAACCTTCTCTTTTCTTCCAGGGACCATGTTTCATAAATTTTCAAACTGGATCCATAAATACAAAACAATCACCACTGCAATACAATCATTAACTTTGAATCACTGAAACCCTGTCATCAAAACATAGTCACCAAAACACAGAGCAGAGCCCAGAACTCCGCAACAACCACTAGAACCAACAACAACCTCAAACATCAAATCTCATAATGTATACACTACTTGACTGTGTCGAACCAGTGTGTATACGCCCTTTCATGAGATATAACCCGCGTACAGATATTAAAATAATTACTTATACCTTCACTGCAATTTTCAACTTCAGATATACCCAGAACATGAGATATAAAGGATAAAATGTGTGTCAGTATTTAGATCTATTCATGATCATACCATATAATGATAATTCATTTTAGTCTTCATGATTCCGGTCATCAACCTTCATCAACCGCATAGGTGCACCCTTGGTTCAGATCAAGCAAAGCATCACAAACCCATAACCAGCATACTAGATCTCACACTTCATCAAATATTCATCACTTGCGCACTTACTCCCTTTTGGCCTAATGATATTCTCCTTTTATAGTCTTATGCCTTACTCAATACCATGGTCCAAAACCATGTAGAACCAATACCTTAGACCCAATACCTGGGGTCAACACTTCGGACCAAATACCATGGACCAATACCCAAATACCATGGACCAAATACCACAGACCAAAACTTAGATTCCCAACATGTATGTGTGTTTCCTTTTGTAATCATGTGTGTGTACATATACGTGAATTGGTATATGGTAAACCCACGTGTATACACTTTATTGTCACAACGAACCTGCATATACCCCTCTGGTCATTCGAGTTGTACTATTATATGTCATCTCAGTGAGATGCCATCAAGGACAACACTTGTATCATACCTGTATCATAATGCCAACACTAGGTTTTGTTGAGGTTGTGCAAGGACTCAATGAATCTCCTTGCTAGTCGAAAGCTCTTCCAGAGATTTCCTTTTGCTTGGTTATTTACCCGTAGGGTTTTATTAGCTCTCTTCTACTTCCATTTCTACTTGAGGTTGAGACACAAAGTTTGGTGCTTTTGGTTAATCCTTCTCACCTATATCCGCTAGAAGAAAAAAATATTCCTGATGGCTGATTCGAGGCTGCTAGTGGAGGGGCAGTGGAGAATTATTGGGAGGACCTTTGTTGGTTGAAGGGAATCGATGTGAAACCTCCTCAAAGCCACCTTGGGGTGGCTTATATTGAGGAATGGTGGTCTCTTGTTGCCATGAGGGTAATCACGGAACAAGTGTCCATCCTCCTCACAAATTTTACATATGAAAGTGACATGTTTGTAGTCTAGTGCTTGGCACCAAAGTTCATCCTGATGCTAAATGTCCACTAATTGTAGAAGGGGTTGTGAGATGTTCATGTAAAAATATATTATGGCATTAGATGAAAACCTTCAGTGTTTGGTGATCTCTGCGATTTGCAAAAAAATGCCAATTGAATTTTCAATTCATTCTAGGATGTCCATCTCCGAGAAATCCTTTGGAAAAGAGTAAATCTAAACCCAGATAGGTGCTTTGAGGATTTTTTCATTCTCCAAGTTGTATCAGGGTTCCTAATTCCTCATAAATAACCCTGAGTTGTTCATGGAGTAAGGCATGTTATCTAGAACTCTCTTTCAATCTTCCAAATCCTCAAAGATCACTGTGAAGAAACCTTTTGGCCCGAGGGGAAGATCAATTGGATATTTTGGTTGCCAATTGAGCTATATCCATCTAATACTATAAGATTCCTTGGGTAAAATGCTTATAAATTTACAAATAATTGCATGATCTTGCATAAATTATTGAGATTGTTCCAATCATTGGTTGGGGATCACTACATGCTTATTTTTAGTTTCCATTAGGAGGTAGCAACCCGGTTGCCATTAGGAGGTAGCAACCCGTTATTATGGACTATCATTGAGCTCCCATAGTTGGCGACTCTATTTGTTTACCCTTCTACTACTATTCACTCGAGGACGAGCCATTAGACAAGAAATGAGCACTGATTACGACATTTTTAAGGAGGGGGCAGATTCCCCTACCCTAGGAGGGACTGACATATGCCCAATCAGCCATAGAATGGTGGTAGGGTTACCTGTCCATTGTGTATGCACGACAAATGTAGGTTTGATGACAGTGATTCAAAAGACCTTGAAACCCTAGCGCATCAAAAACCCTAGCAGATCAAATTTCAAGAAACTCATCCTATTATTATTATTATTATTACTATTATTTTAATGTAATATGAGTGTTATGAATATTTTTTTGAATAAATTGTTTATAATATAGAAAATTCAATAGAACATACTTATTATCTTTATTACTCTTTACTTTTACTTATTATTTTATAATCTAACACTAACTAGAGTAACATCTTATGTGTTTTATCAGTATAAATATATTTTGTACTAGACATTAAGTCAACTCTATAGATGATATATATTTAGGAATCTAAATGAGAATATTTTCAATATTTAAAAGAATTAAAATAAAATTTAAAGCTTAATTATTATAATATGAATCAATATAACAAATTATATTTTTGGCTCTTCTATATACATTTTTGGGTTTCTGATGCGGCCGCCAAGGTTTTTAAGGCAGGCGGTGCAATCAGACTGAGAGATTTGCTGATTGCAAATCGCACGCCCATAGGCGCTGGGTGAGCCTGCTCGCGACGCTTTGTAATCGTAACCGCTGAAGGCAGTGTTTTCCTCTAGGTCTGCGAGCAGGGATGCGAGAGTACTAAAAAAGGGACTTCCGCTTTCGATCTTCTGCGTGTTACACGCAGACGATACGAGTTTTGTTTTGGGCTTGCCTACCGCAGTGCCCACCATCAGGGCTACTACCATTACTGCCAATGCAAAGCTAAATGAGTACCTCATCTCGAATGATATATATCTGCTCTACAATGGGAAATGAAAAGCTGGGTGGAATGATATATAACCTCTAATGCAGCCTCCATTTATAGGCCTCGCGGTCGCGGGGATGGCTGTGTATGGGTAGGATTATGGATAATATTTGTCTGTCGATTATGGGCCGAAGGATAATATCTCTCCGTGGATTGTGAAATGCGCGAAGTATTATGGATAACATCTGTCTGTGGACTATGGGCCGAAATGCAGGAGTCATTCTATCGTGACTAAACCATCATGAGTGCCCGTAGAGTGGGCGCAAATTGCAATGACCACCACATCCTATCCTATTTCGAGAGGAGCAACGAATAAGACCCCTCAACACCCTGTCAGTAAAGATAGATAGAAATATTAAAGATGATGTGACACTTTATTTAATAAACCAATGGGTTGAGAGGCTTTCCAGAATTAACATGATGCTTAATATGAAAGCAGTTGCTTTTAATGGATGCTTAATATGAAAGCAGTTGTCTATAATGGTAGTTGTATATAATGCTATTTTTTGAAAGCTTTTCTTGTGGGTGTGAAAGAGATAGTATACTTTTTCATAATTACGATGGATTTGATATATAGATAATAGGGAATCTATTAATCACATACAATTACAACTCTCCACTTGTAAACCATTTCTAAAATTTTATCCATTATGCCTCTCAAAAAGATTTAACTCTTGGGATAACATTGTACATCATTAACCTTACTAGACGCATCACCCATTCATCTATGCTTTTAGCTTTGTTATTGCTTTTCTTTCTGTTCACCCATTTCAGCATTCCCGATTCAGTGAGTCAGCTAGTCCGCTCCTATTATTTTTTTGTTCAGCAAGAAAAATCAGTGTGTTTATATTAGGGATATATTGTCCTCATAAATTTTGAGATATTCAAAGTATGATTATATTAGGAAGAAGCTTCTCATAGTTCTAAATTTTTATCTAGAAAGTACAATATTAATAATACTATTTACTCTCAGTCATATTTACAATTTACACTGAGACTACTATATTGTTTAGATTATTTACATTTCTATAAATCCCAAATTTAATATAGTAATTCGTTATATAATTTCTATACAAAATCAGATATAAAATTTGTAAAAAACCAAAAAACAAAAAAAAACCGTGAATTTTATATGGACTTAGCTGCAGTGAGTCAGCCCGCATTATAGCATTACCGTCCAATTCAAACTATTCTCCCGCATTGAAAAGAAGAAGAAGTACAAGGTGGACAAACAATAGACCAGCAGACCGAACCTGAGAAGAACATCTGCGGTAGAGCTTGGTTACACGAATTAGCTTTATACGATTATGTCGATGATGGATGCATGAGTTTACTCGAACATCTGTTGGAATTTAATTCCAACTGCATCACATTAATACAGAACCGAAATCTGATCTTCAGCAGCCATTTCAGATTGTTCGGTGCCGCAAAAGTCCACTGATATTTTGAGCATTAAATTCAGAATTAAATCCCCTGCAGACAGCCGTTTTATTTTTGCTGTAAAAGTCATCACCGCCTCACCGCCTCTTCTGCAATAAATACGCAGATAGAGATCAGCAGATATTTTGTTTAATTTATTGTTTAACTCAGATCTTTATTTTTCCTATAAATGTAACGCACAGCAGTCCTGTTCATTCAATCAGGCAGTGCAAAAAAATTTCTGAACAACAGTTCTGTTTTGCTGTCTGAGTTTTAGAACAGCAGTTCTGTTTTTTGAGTGAAGGTTAGAAGAACGAGTGTCTCTTCTGTAATTGCACAGCAGTGCTGAACTTGCGATTTTCTGAGATAGAAAATCGATTTCTGGAACTGAAGCGTTCCTCTTTTGTAACAGCTAAGTTTTTATATCAGCTTGCTTATTGTTCATAAATACAAGTTTACAGTTCATCAGTTTACTGTTTTTTTGCTGATATTCAGTTACTGTTACACAGAGTGTTAAAAACACTTTGATTTTACTCTAAGTAATTTTTTATGCCCATAAAATGACTTAGCGTCAAAATCGCATTACTAAAACACCGTAAGTCGAAAATAGTTTTGCGTCAAAAAACACTGTTGCTGAAACACCACGTTCAGCAACTAACGAAATTTTTACGTTGCTGAAACACCTGTTTCAGCAAAGCGGTTACGTTGCTGAAACACCAGTTTCAGCAAAGCGATTTTTTTTCTGTTTTCGCTGTGTAAAAACAGAGCATTGTTCTGTTCTGTTCTTTTTGTTCGGAATGCCCAGAAATTCCAACATGGTATCAGAGCGTTGTTCTCTGATCTTTTGTGTTTGAAATCACCATAAAATTCCAACATGGTATCAGAGCTAGTCTAGGCACTCAGTGAGTCAAAAACAGAGATTGTTTTTCACTGTAGGAGCTGTAAGAAGTTCAGTGAGCAGATTTTTCCAGCAGAGAAATTTTTTGCCTGTTTTTTTTTAATTTTACAGTCAGCATCTTTTCTTTTTAAGATGGCAGATGCTGGAACAGGTTTGACAAATTCCCAACTGCCACAGTTCAATGGGAAAAATCACAGTGATTGGTCCATAAAAATGAAAGCATTGTTTGCTTCTCAA
>APFE030623930.1:14847-45024 GCA_000404065.3 Pinus taeda
GACTGCTTCAGTTTGACCATCTGTTTGCGGATGGTAGGAGGTACTGAGTTTTAGTTGAGTGCCTTGTATTCTGAAGAGTTCCTGCCAAAAATTGCTGGTGAAGATCGGGTCGCGGTCGGACACAATAGAAATGGGCATGCCATGCAATTTGAAGATCTGATCCATGAAAGTTTGAGAAACCAAGGTGGGTGTAAACGGGTGGGGGAGAGCGCAGAAATGAGCATACTTCGACAATCGGTCCACAACCACCATGATGACTGACTTGTTCCTTGACTTTGGAAGACCTGTAATGAAATCCATAGAAACTTCTATCCAAATGGATGCCGGAATGGGCAATGGTTGCCAGAATGCGACTTTTGAAGGTGGATGTTGGTGATATTACGACTCTGTCCTCGTAGCGAAGAATATCATCCTGCCACGAGTAGCCCTTGGTGGAACTTGGATCGGCCTGTAATTGAGAAATGAGTTGGGAGAGCTCGGCGTGTGAAAACCATTCTTTGCGAGCTTCTTCAATCCATTTTGGAATGGGGAGGGAAATAGCTAGCAGGGTACTTTCCTCCTCAAATTGGCGAGATAATGCATCTGCTACACTATTTTCTTTCCCTTTCTTGTAAATGATCTCATAATCATATCCCGGCATTTTGGCTAGCCATTTATTTTGTTGTGGGGAGGATAGGCGTTGCTCCAAAAAATATTTAAGACTGTGATGATCTGTGCGGATTTGGAAATGTCGCCCCAATAAATAAGGTCACCAGGTGTCAACTGCATGTAAGATGGCCATCATTTCCTTCTCGTATGTAGATTGGCCCTGATTCTTCCCACTGAGTTGCTGGCTTGTGAAGGCCAATGGTCTCCCTTCCTGCATTAAAACTGCCCCAATACCTGTTCCTGAAGCATCACATTCAATGACGAAAGCTTTGGTGAAGTCAGGGAGTGCTAAAACTGGAGTGGAACACATGGCATTTTTTAGAGCTGTAAAGGCCTGTTGTGCTTCCTCATTCCAGAAGAAAGAAATTTTCTTTAGGAGTTGGGTGAGGGGCTTCGCTATGCGACCATAGTTGCAGACAAATTTACGATAATAGCCTGTGAGACCCAAAAATCCACGTAAGCTCTTCAAGGTCTTAGGTTGAGACCATTCTTGCATTGCTTGGATCTTTTTGGGGTCCACCTTGACACCCTCACGCCCCACAATGTGGCCCAAATGCTCCACCTCTGCCATGCCAAATGAACACTTGGACATCTTCACGAATAATTTATGCTTGCGTAGCGGTTGCAAGAGGAGATCTACATGCTGAAGATGTGCTACCCAAGTGCAACTATAGATGAGGATGTCATCGAAGAAGACAAGGACAAATTTCCTAAGATATGGTTTGAGAATGTGGTTCATAAGGTCTGAAATTAGAGGGGGCATTACAAAGGCCAAATGGCATGACCAGGAATTCATAGTGGCCTTCATGAGTTCTGAAAGCAGTCTTGGGTATGTCGACTTGCTTCATGCGGATCTGGTGGTAACCTGAGCGAAGATCCAACTTCGTGAAAAATTGAGCCCCATTGAGTTCATCCAGCAAATCATCAACCACCGAAATGGGAAATTTATCTTTGACTGTCAGCTTATTGAGGGCCCTGAAATCAGGACACATCCGCCACTCCCCATCTTTTTTGAGCACCATAACCACTAGGGATGAATAAGGACTGATGCTGGGACGAATGACCCCTACTTCCAAAAGTTCCTTGATGATTTTTTCTATTTCGTTATTTTGGGTGAACGGATATCTGTATGGGCGCACGTTTGGGGGTTGGGCCCCTGGAACCAAGGTGATGCTATGACCATGTTCCCCTCACGAGGGTGGAAGCCCATGACGCTTGTCAAAGACCGGCAGATGGTTGTTTAAAATCTGTTGCATCTCAGGATGAAGTGGTGGCTGCTTGGCTTCGACTCCTTGGATGGCATTAAATTGAGCTGCCACTCCATGATTGCTCTTTTTTAACAATTTTTCCATCCTATGCGAGCTTATGATAGAAGGGGCTCCCGACTGGAGTCCTCTGAGGGTATGTGTGTGGTCGTTCTGCTTAAAACTCATATACAACTCCTGGAAATCCATTGTGATTGGCCCAAGAGTGCAGAGCCAGTCAGCGCCAAGGACAATGTCACAACCCCCCATGTTTATGGCAAACATGTGGGTTTTCAACTGATAATCCCCCATTTGAAGTTTGAAATTTTCACAACGGCCTTCACATTTCATTGTGCCTCCATCTGTAATTTGAACTTGGAAGTTAGAAACTGCTCGTACAAAGCAATGCACTGTTTCTGCGACTTTTTGATGGATGAAATTATGTGTACTTCCACTATCAATCAAAACTACTACTGGGCGATGTTTAATAAACCTTCTGATTTTGAGCGTTTGAGGGGAAGAAATCCCTGCCAAGGCATGCAACGAAATAACTGGTTCGTCAGATACATTGTCCTGTTGGTTGTCTTCCTCTAGCGGCTCATGTTCCTCCAGTGGTGGATCTTCCTCTGTTGAACTGTAGTCAGTGGCATCTATTTGAAAGAATTTGGGCTCCTTACATTTATGACCTGGGGAGTATATTTCATCACAGTAGTAACATAGTCCTTGCTTCCTTCTTTCAGCCATTTCCGCAGGGGACACCTTTTGGACCTTAAGTGTTTGAGTCGTGTTGTGAGCCTGTGGGGGACGACCTTTAGCGGGGAAATTTGGGTGACTGTATTGGGCTGCTAATGCACGTTCCACCTTGCGAGCTACCTGGCAAGCCTTCGTCCATGTGGGAGGGTGGTGAAGTAGAACTTGAGCTTTGATGGCTTCTTTAAGACCGCTGATAAAACATTCCGTGTAGAACTCATCTGTGAGACCCCTTAGTGCGGAAAGCTAAGCCTTCAAAAGCGGTAATATATTCATCCACTGTACCAGTCTGTCGGAGCTTAGTGAGACGACCCAAAAAAGAGTCTTCCTGTTCAAAGCGATCTCGAAGAGCTTTGGTAAATTGGGTCCAAGTCCTAAAAGGTCCATTACAACGCTGATGCCATTCCCACCATTGCCACCGTTCATTGTCGAAGTACATGCTCCCCAACATAAGCTTAGTCCCATCATCTAGGATATGATTCAATTTGAAATACTGCTCCATTTTTGCTAGCCATGCGGACGTGTGAGAACCGTCAAATTTATGCATATCCAACTTAGGAGGTCGTTGACTGGGTGGTGGATGGGTGTGCCAGACGTGAGGAGAGTGGCTAGATTCACTGTCATTGTATTCATGGCCATTATACACCTCCTCGTGGGCTTTCTCCTTGCCCTTTGAGAGAAATTGTTGTATCTGGAGACTTAGTCTGCGAATCTCAATTTGGATGGAGTTCACATTTTCTTCAAGTTTGTCCATCCTTTCATTGGCCATCGCTTGAGCTCTAGTTGCTACCATACACCAACCTGATGAAAAATTGGGACCGCCAAAAAAAAAATCACAATTAATTGAATGGTACCACCATGCTCAGCTCGTCGTCCTAATTCTAATGGGCTAGATCACCAATAAGCGCCCCGGAAGATCTCAAATTTTTTTTTTTTTTGAAACTCCTAACGGAGTTATACTCCTTCCTGATCAATACTGCAGTCGCCAAATCCTCAAAATGTCAATGCGGCCAAAAGTCCTGCGACAATTATACCCTGGTATAGGAACCCTTCACAACGACTTTGGTCTGGTGGATCTGAGAGATCTGAATGGTGGATCGGATAGCGCTGGACGGCGGAATTGACTGCTTTTGCAGATCTGGTGGATCTAATAGATCGGAATGGCTGATTGGGACCGATGTCTGCTGCTGTTGCACTCCTTTGCTCAAGCAGATCTGGAAGAGATAATGATTGAAAAGGGAACTAGGGTCTTGAGGAGTGTCAAGTGCTACAGATTGCAATATACATAAGGGTCTGGCAGTAGTACTCGGCCCAATGTTTCATGGCTCTAACTAAGGAGGGTCGACCATACCCTTAGCCGTACCACCGGACTACCCTATCGTATGGGTGAGTAATCTCTCTGAGTGTTGTTCTCGGTGTACTGTAGCCGCGAGACGGCCGACGGTTTATCTATGGCGAGGTTTTCAAGGAGCCTAGGGGGATTCTGATATACCCAGAGGGTACGTGGAAGACAGTCCGTGCGCGGTTTTGTCTAATGCGCTACTACTCGAAGGGGTACCCACAGGGGTTACAAGGGAGTCCAACAGACATGACCACCTCTTGTATTTCCTGCGTGCATGCCTCCCCAAATCTGCAAGTTTATGCGCTTAACGACAGATCCCTTGGTTTAAAGACGCCAGAACACGTCTCTAGCCAAATTTTTTTTTTGCTAAAATTTGGAGATCCCACCGAGCCCTGGAAAGTGCTCTGATACCACTTGTTATGCTTCTTAACCTGCAAAGTAATACTGAATAGAGAATATGCGAAGAAAAAATACCCAGAACACTGAATATGCGAAGAAAATATACCCAGAACACAGAATAGCAATGATTTTATTACTCAGAGAGAAATGTTCACAGGCCTCTTCGAGGGGGCAACCTCCAATAGAGCAGAGCTTGATTACAAAAAAAGACACGATACTCCTCGCACGTAGTCTCTATCCTTTATATATGACTCATACATGCAATACCACGAGCCAATACTGTGGGTTTTATTAATACCGTCTATCTAATACTACCGCCCATTTACCCTTAATCTACTACTAACGCCCATTTGCAACTAAGTGTGGTCCCGTCATTAATTGCGGGTTAACCACTTACAAATATTAATATGGGCTTTATTGACTCTTGACTATGACGTGATCCCATGACATAAATAAGGGGGTTAGGGTGGGACCCTAACACTTCGCAACAGAATTATTCTACCAGCAATCTTTAGACTGTCGGAACGAAGTTTTTCAACAAAATAGGAATCAACTTTCCACTCTGAACAAAGTTTTTTTTTTAAACAGAGAATATAAACTAATTTCTTAAATGAGAATGACCCACCTCGACAGTTGAACTTGCTACAAGTATATTTCGAAAATAGTAAACTCTGTATATAAAGAAAGTATCTGAAACTTGTTATATCTATTTTGATTATAAACTCTAGGACCCCGTTGCTTGCAAAAGAATAACACTTCTAATTCAGTTCAAATATTAGCACAGTCTTCGGTTGGTACCTCATATCTAAGTTGCTTCCAAGTAAGTAACTCCAGAGGAAGAGGTCACCTCTGATTCTGTAACAAGTCAAACCACCCGACCATGAGATTGTCTTTCGAGACCAAATCTCCCCCTAGCTTGCTCAAAGACATACAGTCTTTTGAAGGTTGCTCACGCTCTACGCCCTTGCTATCTGATCATCATTCGACATAGCAAGCTTTTACCCCTTTTTCCCCTTTTCCAAATCTCCCCCCTCCTGAAATTGGACATCGTACCGATGTCTTTCGGCCATGAACAATGCTGGGTAAGCCTTTTTCATGAGCTCTTCATCTTCCGAGGTGGCCTCATCAGGCCCAAAGTGTTGCCACTGCACTTTAACTTGGGTAATAGCTCGTTTCCACAACATTACTTCTCTCTGGTCGAGGATGTTCAGTGGCTCGACCAGGATTTCTCCTTCCGTTTAGACCTAAAACATGCAACATCCTAAATCAATTTAAAAAAAAACATTATATTGATCTACCGGAGATAATTCTTACCTGTATATCCTGCCATTTGATTACATGCTTGGGATCATAAACATATTTTTTAACACGGAAACATGGAAGACATTGTGGACTCGTATATGACTCAGCAGAGCGAGCTGGTATGCTACCGGCCCAATTCTTCCTAAGACCTGCAGAGGTCCACAAAATCCGGGTGCCAACATAGCACACCCACTCCATTGTAATGTGCTCTTTTTTGCTCGAATTCTCACATACACATTATCACCGACTTGATACTCCTTAAACTTCCTTTTCCATCCAGCAAAGTTCTTTTGCCTATCCTGAGCTGCCTTTAAATTGGACCGTACCTTCTTAACCATTTCCTCCATTTCCTTAAGAATTTCGGGACCTAACATCAATCTGTCTTCCATTCTACCCCAGCTTGAGGGCGTGCAACACTTCTGCCCATACAATACTTCAAATGGGGTCATTTGCAATGATGTATGATAGCCATTATTGTACGCGAACTTGACCAAGTGCAGATAATCTTCCCACTTGGTTGGTTGCTACATTACATATGCCCTTAACATGTCTTCCACCACCTTGTTCACCTGTTCTGTTTGTTCGTCAGTTTGAGGGTGATAAGCTGTACCGAAATTCAGCTGAGTCCCCAATTCTTCAGACAATGTTTTCCAAAAGACCGATGTAAATTTTGCATCATGGTTTGAAATTATTGTTTTTGGTAACCCATGCAGCCTAAATATATTCTGCATAAAAACATGGGCGGCCTGCACAACTTTGTAAGTAGATTTCACAGGTATAAAATGTGATGATTTACTTAACTTTTCCACCACCACCATGATGGAGTCATTATTTTTCTTTGACTTGGGAAAACCTGTTATGAAGTCCATAGAAATGGTTTCCCACTTCCATTCCGGAATGGGTAATGGTTGTAATAACCCCGCAGGGTGTTGGTGTTCTGCTTTAATTTGTTGGCACTCGAGACAACGTGCGAAGTATTTAGCCACATCTTTCTTCATACCCAGCCAATAATATTGTTTTCAGAGCGTAGTGATCATTTTCTGATACCTCGGGTGTCTAGCATAGTGAATTTTATGAAATTCATCCAAAATCAGGTTTTTAATGATTTTTTGATTAGGCACATACAACCTTTTCTTATAATACAACATTCCAGCAACATCCATAGCATAACCTTGCTGATTTTCCTTTCTGGTTGAGTGTTGTGTTTGCTGTTTTATTTGCTGATATGCAGTATCTTATTCTGCTACCTTCTTAATCATTTCTTTGAAGGTGTTTTTCCCTTTACTACAAGAAATCTCATATAGACATTGTAATTTTTGACTCAAAATGTCTGCCACCCGGTTCTCTTTTCCTTTCAAATGTTTGATCTCGAAATCAAAGACACTTAAGAAATCCACCCGCCGTACTTGCCTAGCATTTAAGGTGGGTTGGCTAAAATAATTGTTCAGACTGTGGTGGTCTATCAATAATAAAAATTTTCTTCCCATAAGATAATTTCGCCACATTTTTAAAGTGTTAATGATGGCTGCTAACTCCAGACCATAAGCGGAATATTTCTGCTCATGCTCTTTTAATTTTCTTAACTCGTAAGCAATTGCCTTCCCTTATTGCATTAACACACCTCCTACCCCTTCCTTACTTGCGTCTGTACACACCACATAATCTTTACTAGGATCGGCTATACTTAGAATGGGTGCGGTGGTGAGCAGATGCTTAAGTTGCTCAAAACTCTTTTGGCATTCTGCGGTCCACCTAAAGGTTCTTCCCTTTTTTGTAAGGAAGTGATAGGATAAGCTACTCTCGAAAATCCTTCTACAAACCGTCTGTAATAACCTGCTAATCCCATGAAGGATTTGATGTCTACTGCATCTTTTGGTACCAGCTGTTCCATTATGGTCCTTATCTTTTCGGGATCCACCGTTATCCCTTCTTTAGTGATTATATGTCCCGAGTATTGTATTTTTTCCTTAAAGAAATAACACTTGATGTACTTGGCATATAACTGGTGTTCTCGGAGGGTTTGTAGTACCAATCTGAGGTGATCCTTATGCTCCTCCGTAGTTTGGGAATATATCAATATATCATCAATAAAAATCAGCACAAACTTATCCAAATACTGATGAAATATGACGTTCATTAAACACATAAAGGTTGCAGGGGCATTGGTTAACCCAAAGGGTAACACCACAAACTCATAATGACCATATCGTGTTCTAAAATCAATTTTTGCTATGTCTTCTTCTTTAATATTGATTTAGTGATACCCTGATTGCAAATCAATCTTGGAGAATATCGTTGCTCCTTTTACTTGATCAAAAAGTTCATCAATACGAGGTAGAGGATACTTATTTTTTATTGTCAATTTATTCAATTGACGATAATCCATATACATGCGAAGGGTCTCGTCTTTCTTCTTAACAAACAATATTGGGGCTCCCTAGGGGGACACGCTGGGGCTAATTTAGTTTTTGTCTAACAGATCCTGTAATTGCATTTTTAACTCTATCAATTTTGGTGTGCTCATTCTGTAGGGCGCTCGAGATACCGAGGCTGCCCCTGGCACCAATTCGATATTAAAGTCTATGTCTCTCTTGGGTGGCAGTCTCAGAATCTCTTCCGGAAACACATCAGCAAATTCTTGTATCACGGGAATGTTTTCCAATGTGGTTGTTTTATTTTTCGAGTTGCAATAACCTACTTGGATGGCATAAATCTAACATCCTTTCCTAATGCATTTTTCTAACTGAGAGGTGGTTATTGGCCGAATCTGCACTGGCCGCTTAATTCCTTGCATCTCTTGCCTTCCTCCAAGCTCATCTTTGTAACAGATAGTCTTTATTTTACAGTTAGTTATGGACTAGTGTTTTTCTAACCAGTCCATACCAATCAGTACTTCATATGAACCAAGGGGAAGCACGTTTAAATTTTCCATCGCTGGCTGTCCTGCTATCCTTAAAGGGCAGTTATTGATCTTAGCAAGCACTCTTCTCTTTGCACCCATTTCCAGTTATACTAGCCAAGGGTCCTTAAATTTAACATGTTTCAATTTACAATGCTTTACAACCTTAGGACTAATATAACTTAATGTAGCTCCGGGATCAATTAAAACAGTTACAGCAAGGTCTAAGATCTTACCTTCAAATTCCACCATGGTCGGCTGGTACACCACTTGACGATCTTCCAGGGCAGCATTAATCCTTGGTAAACTACGTCGTACATCGCTCACTATAGATACTTCATGGATTTGGGAAAGTTGTTCGGTTCCCTTTCATTGAGGACAATTTTTAACGTAATGAGGCCCACCGCAGCCCCAATATTGCACTCGAGGCCTTGCTATCCCTTCATTGTCTATTTTTCCAGGTTGTTCGCTGATTCTAGACTCATTGATTGGCTTTGACCTGAGCGGATTCTTCTGTATATTTCTATCATTTTGCCCCTTGGCAAATCCCTTGTTACCACCACCTCGATTTCCTTTATTATTTCTAGCCAACTTGTTGCTTCTCTTATCAATCCACCTTTTACCCAAGATTTCTCCCTTCTGTTTACTTTGTCGGTAACAAATTATAGCTTTAAGTATTACCTCATACATCATCTTTGGATTGTCAAACTCAATTATTTCCCTCATGTTCAAAGGTAAACTACTGACGAACCTCTGTAATTTAGCCTTTTCCTCTCGAATATAAGGCACATAAAGGAGCAATGAAGTAAAACGAGTGATAAACTCATCCATAGTTTGTTGTTGCAATCGCAGGTCATGGAATTCTCTTTCTTTTTCATCGTAAAAACATTCGGTCAGGTATCTTTCCTTAAAGTATTTTTGAAAATTTTCCCAAGTTATATTATGTTCGCTTACTCCTCTTACAATCTTAACTTCTTCCCACCACAGGGTGGCTTTTCCCTGTAATTGGAAAATGGCCAACTGTGCCTTGAGGTTCTGATCGTATTCATATAGCTGGAAGTATTTGTTCATATTAATCAACCACGCCTCGAATGCTTCCTCCAATTCTCCATCAAAGTGTGGCGGTTTGATCTTACGAAACTCCCCTTTCAACTCTATCCGTTTCCTTTTTTATGTCTGTTGCTTGGAAGCATTATCAGATCATTCTTCTTGTTCTTCCTCTCTTCCTTCTGACTCTTCTAGTTCTGTGTGGCGATTTTCCTCCTCCGACACCCTTTGCTGCTCAGCGTTGGGATTCAGTGGTTGCTGATTCTGCTTGTCAGATAGGCTCTTTAAAATCCTTTCCTGTTCCATGGTTAACCTCGAATTATCCTCATGCAATCGGGCCATTTCATTTTTCAACTCCTGTACTATCTCTAATATTGCAAGATTCGTAGTGTGAGCCACCTTTCCAAGCTGTACCGATAATTCTGGGCTATTTTCAGGGCCAGTTGGGGGTCCCTGACCCACCACAAACCTATGCGAAACACTATCTGCTCTTCTCATATTGGCAGTCTTCTGTTTTCCTGTACTTAACATAAGAAAAGTAAAAGAATAAGGGTTAACACATTATTTGTTTTTTTTCTCTTTAAATACACAATAGAAATGGAAATAAAATGAATATATGTTATCTATTTATTTCCCAGAGGCCACAGTCTCTGAAACTTGGCTCTAATACCACTTGTAATGACTCCACCTTACTAAATTACAAAAATTACATACCTCATAAAATTTTTTTACTGTAACTTTAAAGTTTCTCCACAATATTGAATTTTTGGTATACACGCAGCTCTAGATTTTGTTGTAATCACTATTGTACTAGCGTCATTAATAAGCACTTTAATTCCGAGGGTTTGGTTTCATGCTTGGTGGTCCACGCGGCTTGCAAATAAACTCCAATCTGTGTTTTATGCTTCTGCCATCACGTGGCTTGCCATGCTTGCTGTGAATGTTATTAACTCTACCCGCCTCATCCTGTACGTGGCCCAGGCAGGCGGTTTAGTCTCATTAGCCCACTTGGAAACCCCACCCTCATCGACAATGCATAATATTTCCCACGATTCGATAGTGGCAACCTTCTCGGGAGTTACCTCTTCTTTGGAATGCGATGAGATTGACCTCATTTGCTTGACAGCTCTCCTGCGAAGCTTGCTCTAGTTTGGCCCTTCGATTAGCAGCTCTAGTATACTGGGCGCACAAAATTACATTCAAGTACCGGTATTGTTCAGACTCAGGGTTTGGCAGCGGACAAGACCTTTCAGGTAAATTTTGGTTCCGTAGAGCTATTACATGCTTACCTTCTTAAACATTCATAGTTGGAAGTGCTACATGTTCACCAGTTGCTCTAATCATGTTTTCTTTTTATGTGGGTTCATGCTGCTGGCAGGATGTTCCGGGTACAACTATGGCTCTTAACTATTTCAGAAGAATAGGTGCTCCTTCAGTGGCGGCTTTAACATCTCCCGGGCAAGACATGTTTGGGTTGGAAGCTTCGTGGCATTTTCCTTTCTTCTTGGTTGTCTCAGCTATTGTGTATTTTTTTTATCAGTCACATTAATCGAATACCTTATGGTTGTGATACCATGCAAGATGCCTGTTGACTGCCTCGAATCTCTTGGCTACAACTGGTGGAAAGGTGTTCCTGCAACATTGGGCTTTAAGGGTTTCTAGGTAAGAGTTGATCCCGACCTGGTGCCCTCGCGCTGAAGGATTAAGGTTTAGGGTGATGTCTAGGTCTCGGTACTCTACATATTATATGGCTTCTTGGTCTTAATGACAACATACAAAATCAAATGGTTAGGGTTTCAAGAGGTTTTCCCCCAAGTTTGTCAAAGGATCTTCCCTTCTAGGGTTTTCTTCTATGTAAGATTTGTTAATAAAGGGCATTGTTCCCTTTACGAACTCGGTGCTTTCTGCTGCACAGGGAATATCTAGACTCTGGCTAGTTTATTATTTTTGTAATTATACTGGAATTTCCAATTTGAAGAACTATATAGAATTTTCTCACTTATAATGTGGATGACTTAGTGCATAGCTAGGACTATGCCCACCTACATCGGACCCTTTTCTATGTTGTGTAAATTTAATACCTTTGTTTGGTCATTCTTTTATTCTTGCACAAATATTTGTTGGGACTGTTCAAATTTCAAGGAAGTATTGTGTTGAAACTATGTATTTTAAGTTGAAATGTGGCCCCGGCCAGCATAGAGTTCTGTTCTTTACCTATGAAATTGAATGTCAGATACAGAGTCTTTTGATACCCGCATTTTGGTTTTTGGCTTTATTCTTACTGTGCGCGATTCTAGTTTGTAAATATCGGAGCCTATTCATATAGGGTCAATGTGTTAATGTTTTCCCTTGGCACCAATTTATTTTATAAGATTGCCTTGTGTTTTGCAAATGCTATGGCTTTATAATCATGAGGGTTTCATCCCTCGAAAGGTTCAGTTATGATTTGACAGGGTTCCACTGTTATGCTCTAGACTCAGGGATTCTTGGACTCATCCGCGGTTCATAACCCTAACCACGGGGCAGAGCGACCCTTCTTTTGCATACCCAGAACTTGTTATCCGCTCCAGAACATGGTTAATCTACTTCTACATTTGTCCTTAGGTTACTTACAAATGAGATATCTATTATCAATTCTTTATTTAGTCATGCGTATGAGAAAGCTTTTTCCGCTTCCGTTGATTTATTTAGGAACTGCACATAGTCCTGGGGTTCTTATATTATCATACAATTCTGATATTTGAAAATACATTAGCCCAGGTGGCCTAATTTGTTTTTCCTCACTATGGTCTTATCTTTCATTTCCGCATTGAATGGAACTCTAAAAGAATTATAATTTTTTCTTTGCAACATAATTATTCTACCAACAATCTTTAGACTGTTGGAACGAAGTTTTTCAACAAAATAGAAATCAACATTCCACTCTGAACAAACTTTTTTTTTAAACAGAGAATATAAACTAATTTCTTAAATGAGAATGACCCACCTTGACAGTTGAACTTGCTACAAGTATCTTTCAAAAATAGTAAACTCTGTATATAAAGAAAGTATCCAAAACTTGCTATATTTATTTTGGTTATAAACTCTAGGAACCTGTTGCTTGCAGAAGAATAACACTTCTAATTGAGTTCAAATATTAGCACAGTCTTCGGTTCGTACCTCATACCTGAGTTTCTTCCAAGTAAGTAACTCCAGAGGAAGAGGCCACCTCAGATTTTGTAGCTAGTCAAACCACCCGACCATGAGATTGTCTTTCGAGACCAAATCTCCCCCCTAGCTTGCTCAAAGACATACAGTCTTTTGTAGGTTACTCGTGCTCTGCACCCTTGATATTTGATCATCACCAGACATAGAAAGCTTTTTCCCCTTTTCCACTACCTGTCTCTATAGCGCAGTTTTTTTCCTCCTCTCACTTCCTTTTCCTGGAAGCCCTCCACAGTTAGGGGAGGTAGTTAGGGTTCTAGCAACTGTTTCTTTTAACTTCCCTCCTCAGAAGTTACATGATCTCCTCTTCACTAGGAAATCATTTCTTATTTTCATTCAATAAAATAAAAATATTAATTAATTCAAACAGATAATACCCATCATCCTTTAGTTTGTTTTCACTATGGTAAATAAGATATTTACAACATTCTGGAGATATTACATCTCCCCCTCTTGAAATTGGACATCGTCTCGATGTATTTCGGCTATGAACATCCCTAGGTAAGCCTTTTTCATGAGCTCTTCATCTTCCCAGGTGGCCTCATCAAGCCCAAAGTGCTACCACTACATTTTAACTTGGGTAATAGCTCGTTTCCGCAACATTACTTCTCTCCAGTTGAGGATGTTCAGTGGCTCGACCAGGATTTCTCCTTCTGGTTCGACCTGAAACATGCAACATCTTAAATCAGTTAAAAAAAAAAAACAAACAAACATTTAGATTGATCTACGAGAGATAATTCTTACTTTTATATCCTGCCATCTGATTAAATGCTTAGGATCATAAACATATTTTTTAACACGGAAACATGGAAGACATTATGGACCCATATATGACTCGGCAGAGTGAGCTAGTATGCTACCGGCCTAATTCTTGCTAAGACCTAAAAAGGTCCACAAAATCTAGGTGCCAACTAAGCGTACCCGCTCCCTTGTAATGTGCTATTTTTTGCTCGAATTCTCACATACACATGATCACTCAATTGATACTCCTTAAACTTCCTTTTCTAGTCAGCAAAGTTCTTTTGCGTATCTTGAGTTTCCTTTAAATTGGAAAGTACCTTCTTAACCATTTCTTCCATTTCCTTAAGCATTTCGGGACCTAACATCAATCTGTCTTCTGGTTCACCCTAGCTTGAGGGTGTGCAACACTTCTGCCCATACAATACTTCAAATGGGCTCATTTGCAATGATGTATCATAGCCATTATTGTACGCGAACTCGACCAAGTGCCGATAATCTTCCCACTTGGTTGGTTGTTGCATTACATATGCCCTTAACATGTCTTTCACCACCTCTTTCACCTGTTCTGTTCGTCCGTCAATCTGAGGGTGATAAATTGTACTGAAATTTAGCTGAGTCCCCAATTCTTCAAACAATGTTTTCCAAAAGACCGATGTAAAATTTACATCACGGTCTGAAATTATTGCTTTCGTAACCCATGCAACCTAAATATATTCTGCATAAAAACATGGGCGATCTGTACAACTCTGTAAGTAGATTGCACAGGTACAAAATGTGCTGATTTACTTAACTTGTCCACCACCACCATGATAGAGTCATTATTTTTCTTTGACTTGGGCAAACCCATTATGAAGTCCATAGAAATGGTTTCCCACTTCCATTCTGGAATGGGTAATGGTTGTAATAACCCCACAGGGTGTTGGTGTTCTACTTTAATTTGTTGGCACTCCAGACAACGTACCAAATATTCAGCCACATATTTCTTCATACCCAGCCAACAATATTCTTTTCTCAGCGCAGTGATCATTTTTTGATACCCTGGGTGTCCAGCATAGTGACTTTTATGAAATTCATCCAAAATCAGGTTTTTAATGCTGTTTTGATTAGGCACATACAATCTTTTCTTATAATACAACATTCTAGCAACATCCATAGCATAACCTTGCTCATTTTCCTTGTTGGTTGAGTGCTGTGGTTGTTGTTTTATTTGCTGATATACGGTATCTTGTTCTGATGCCTTCTTAATTATTTCTTCGAAGGTGCTTTTCCCTTTATTGCAAGAAATCTCATATAGACATTATAATTTTTGACTCAAAGCATCTACCACCCGGTTCTCTTTCCCTTTCAAATGCTTGATCTCAAAATCAAAAGCACTTAAGAAATCCACCCACCGTACTTGCATAGCATTTAAGGTGGGTTGGCTAAAATAATTGGTCAGACTGTGGTGGTCTATCAATAATAAAAGATTTCTTCCCATAAGATAATGTCACCACATTTTTAAAGCATGAATGACGGTTGCCAACTCCAGATCATAAGAGGAATATTTCTGCTCATGCTCTTTTAATTTTCTTGACTCGTAAGCAATCACCTTCCCTTCTTGCATTAACACATCTCGTACCCCTTTTTTACTTGCATTCGTGCACACAACATAATCTTTACTAGGATTGGCTATGCTTAGAATGGGTGCGGTGGTGAGAAGATGCTTAAGTTGCTCAAAACTCTTTTGGCATTCTGGGGTCCACCTAAAGGTTCTTCCCTTTTTCTTAAGGAAGTGATAGGATAAGCTACTCTCGAAAATCCTTCTACAAACCGTCTGTAATAACCTGCTAATCCCAAGAAGGTTCTGATGTTTGCCACATCCTTTGGTACCAGCCATTCCATTATGTTCCTTATCTTGTCGGGATCCATCACGATCCCTTCTTTAGTGATTATATGTCCCAAATATTGTATTTGTTCCTTAAAGAAATCACACTTGCTGAACTTGGCATATAACTAGTGCTCTTGGAGGGTTTGCAGTACCAATCTGAGGTGCTCCTTATGCTCCTCCATAGTTTGGGAATATTTCAGTATATCATCAATAAAAATTAGCACAAACTTATCCAAATACTGATGAAATATGATGTTCATTAAACACATAAAGGTTGTGGGGGGATTGGTTAACCCAAAGGGTAAAACCACATACTCATAATGACCATATCGTGTTCTAAAAGCAGTTTTTGATATGTCTTCTTCTTTAATCCTGATTTGGTGATACCGTGATCACAAATCAATCTTGGAGAATATTGTTTCTCCTTTACTTGATCAAAAAGTTCAGCAATACGGGGTAGAGGATACTTATTTATTATTGTCAATTTATTCAATTGATGAAAATTCATTTACATGCGAAGGGTACCGTCTTTCTTCTTTACGAACAATATCGAGGATCCCCATGGGGACACACTGGGGCGAATGTAGTTTTTGTCTAACAGCTCCTGTAATTGCATTTTTAACTCTGTCAATTCTGGTGTGCTCATTCTGTAGGGCGCTCGGGATACCGGGGCTGCCCCTGGCACCAATTCGACAGTAAAGTCTATGTCTCTCTTGGGTGGCAGTCCGAGAATCTCTTCCCTAAACACATCAGCAAATTCTTGTATCACAGGAATGTTTTCCAATGTGATTGTTTTATTTTTCGAGTTGGCATAACCCACTTGGATGGCATAAATCTGACATCCTTTCCTAATGCATTTTGTTAACTGAGAGGCGGTTATTAGTCGAATCTAAACTGGCCACTTAATTCCTTGCATCTCTTGCCTTGCTCCAAGCTCATCTTTGTAACAGATAGTCTTTCTTTTACAGTTAATTATGGACCAGTGTTTTTCTAACCACTCCATACTAATCAGTACATTATACGAACCAAGGGGAAGCACATTTAAATATGCCATCACTCGCTGTCCTGCTATCTTTAAAGGGCAGTTATTGACCTCACTAGCTGTCCTGTTATCTTTAAAGGGAAGTTATTGACCTTAGTAAGCACTCATCTCTTTGCCCCTATTGTCAGTTGTATTAGCCAAGTATCCTTAAATTTAACATGTTGCAATTTACAATGCTCCACAACCTTAGGACTAATATAACCTAATGTAGCTCTAGGATCAATTAAAATAGTTAGAGAAAGGTCTAAGATCTTACCTTCAAATTCCACCATGGTCGGCTGGTACTCCGCCTGACGATCTTCCAGGGCAGCATTAATCCTTGGTAAACTATGTCCTACATCGCCCACTGTAGATGCTTCATGGATCTGGGAAACCTGTTCGGTTCCCTTTCATTGAGGACAGTTTTTAACGTAATGAGGCCTACCCCAGCCCCAACATTGCACTCGAGGCCTCACTATCCCTTCATTGTCTATTTTTCCAGGTTGTTCGTTGATTCTGGACTCATTGGTTGGCTTTGACCTGAGCGGATTCTTCTGTATATTTCTGCCGTTTTTCCCTTTGGCAAATCCCTTGTTACAACCACCTCGATTTCCTTTATTATTTCTAGCCAACTTGTTGCTTCTCTTATCAATCCACCTTTTACCCGAGATTTCTCCCTTCTGTTTCTTTTGCTGATAACAAATTCTCGTTTTACGTATTACCTCATCCATCATCTTTGTATTGTCAAACTCAATTCTTTCCCTCATGTTGAAAGGTAAACTACTGACAAACATCTATACTTTAGCCTTTTCCTCTCGAATATAAGGCACATAATGGAGCAATGAAATAAAACGAGTTATAAACTTATCCATAGTTTGTTGTCCCAGTCGCAGGTCATGGAATTCTCTTTCTTTTTCTTCGTAAAAACATTCGGTCAGTTATCTTTCCTTAAAGTATTTTTGACAATTTTCCCAAGTTATATTATGTTCGCTTACTCCTCTTACAATCTTAACTTCTTCCCACCACAGGGTGGCTTTTCCCTGTAATTGGAAAATGGCCAACCGTGCCTTGAGGTTGTGATGGTATTCATATAGTTGGAAGTATTTGTTCATATTAATCAACCATGCCTCAGCTTCTTCCTCCAATTCTCCATCAAAGTGTGGCGGTTTGATCTTATGAAATTCCCCTTGCAACTCTATCTGTTGCCTTTTTGATGTATGTTGCTTGGAAGCATTATCAGATCATTCTTCTCGTTCTTCCTCCCTTCCTTATGACTCTTCTGGTTCTGTGTGGTGATTTTGCTCCTCTGACACCCTTTGCTGCTTAGCACTGGGATTCAGTGGTTGTTGATTCTGCTTGTCAGATAGGCTCTTTAAAATCCTTTCCTGTTCCATGGTTAACCTCACGTTATCCTCCCGCAATTGGGCCATTTCATTTTTCAACTTCTTTACTGTGTCTAATATTGCAAGATTCGTATTGCGAGCCTCCTCTTCAAGCTGTACCCATAATTCTGGGTTATTTTCAGGGCCTGTTGCAGGTACCTGACCCACCACAAACTTATGCGAAACACTGTCTGCTCTTCTCATATTGGCGGTCTTCTGTTTTCCTGTACTTAACATAAGAAAAATAACACAAGAAGGGTTAATGCATTAATTGTTTTTTTTTCTTTAAATACACAATAGAAATGGAAATAAAATGAATATACTTTATTTGTTTATTTCCCAGAGGCCATAGTTTTTGAAACTTGACTCTCATACCACTTGTAATGACTCCACCTTATTAAATTACAAAAATGACATACCTCATAAAAAAAAATTACTACATAACTATAAAGTTTCTCCATAATATTGAATTCTTGGTATACACGTAGCTCTAGATTTTGTTGTAATCACTATTGTACTAGCGTCATTAATAAGAACTTTAATTCAGAGGGTTTGGCTTCATGCTTAGTGATCCACGCGGCTTGCAAATAGACTCCAATCTGCGTTTTATGCTTTTGCCATCACATGGCTTGCCATGTTTGCTACGAATGTTATTAACTCTACCTGCTTCATCGTGTATGTGGCCTAGGCAGGCGGTCTAGTCTCATCAGCCCACTTGGAAACCCTGCCCTCATCAACAGTGAATAATATCTCTCACGATCCGACAGTGGCGACCTTCTCGGGACTTACCTCTTCTTTGGAATGCGATGAGATTGACCTCATTTGATTAGCAGCTCTCTTGCGGAGCCTACTCTGGTTTGGCCCTTCCATTAGTAGCTCCAGTATAATGGGCGGACAAAATTACGTTCAAGTTTCCGGTATTGTTCAGACTCAGGGTTTGGTAGCGGACAAGACCTTTTAGGTAAATTTTGTTTCCGCAGAGCTATTACATGCTTACCTTCTTAAACATCCATAGCTGGAAGCGCTACATGTTCACCAGTTGCTCTAATCATGTTTTCTTTTTATGTGGGTTCATGCTACTCGCAGGATCTTCCGGGTAAAGCTATGGATCTTAACTATTTCAGAAGGAGAGGTGCTCCTTCAGTGGCGATTTCGACATCTCCCGGGTATGACATGTTTGGGTTGGATGCTTCCTAGCATTGTCCTTTTTTCTTGGCTGTCTCAACTATTGTGTATTTGTTTTAGCCATCACATTAATCGAATACCTTATGGCTATGATACCATGTAGGATGCCTGTTGAATGCCTCAAATATCTCGGCTACACCTGGTGGAAAGGCGCTCCTGCAACTTTGGGCTTTAAGGGTTTCCAGGTAAGAGTACATCCCGGCGTGGTGCCCTCGAGCTGAAGGATTAAGTTTTAGGGTGATTTCTAGGTCTTGGTACTCTACATATTATATGGCTTCTCAGTCTTAATGAAAGCATATAGAATCAAATGGTTAGGGTTTCAAGAGGTTTCCCCAATTTTGTCGAAGGATCTTCCCTTCTGGGGTTTTCTTCTCTGTAAGATTTGTTAATAAAGGGCATTGTTCCCTTTACGAACTCTGTGCTTTCTGCTACACAGGAATATCTAGACTCTAGATAGTTTATTATCTATGTAATTCTACTGGAATTTCCAAGTTGAAGAACTGTATAGAATTTTCTTAGTTATAATGTGGATGACCTAGTGCATAGCTCGTACTATGCCCACCTGCATTAGACCCTTTTCTCTATTGTGTAAATGTAATACCTTTGTTTGGTCATTAGTTTTTTCTTGCACAAATATTTGTTGGGTCTATTCAAATTTCAAGGAAGTATTGCGTTGAAACTATGTATTTTAAGTTGAAATGTGGCCTCGGCCAACATAGAGTTGTGTTCTTTACCTATAAAATTGAATGTCAGATACAGAGTCTTTTGATAACCGCATTTGGGTTTTTGGCTTTATTCTTACTGTGCGTGATTCTGGTTTGTAAATATCAAAGCCTATTAATACAGGGTCAATGTTTTAATGTTTTCCCTCAGCACCAATTTCTTTCATAAGATTGCCTTGTGTTTTGCAAATCCTATGGCTTTATAATCATGAGGGTTTCATCCCTCGAAAGGTTCAGTTATGACCCGACAAGGTTCCACTATTATGCTTCAGACTCAGGGATTCTTGTACTCATCCGCGGTTCATAACCCTGACCACGGGGTAGAGTGACCCTTCTTTTGCATACCTCGGACTTGTTATCCACTCGAGAACATTGTTAATCTGCTTCTACATTTGTCTTTAGGTTACTTACAAACAAGACATCTATTATCAATTCTTTATTTAGTCATGCAAATGAGAAAGCTTTTTCCACTTTCGTTGTTTTATTTAGGAACTGTACATAGTCCTAGGGTTCTTATATTATCATACAATTTTGATATTTGAAAATACATTAGCCGAGGTGGCCTAATTTGTTTTTCCTCACTATGGTCTTATCTTTCATTTCCGCATTGAATGGAACTGTAAAGGAATTATAATTTTTTCTTTGCAAAAGAATTATTCTACCAGCAATCTTTAGAATGTCATAACGGAGTTTTTCAACAAAATAGCGATCAACTTTCCACTCTGAATAGAGTATTTTTTTTAAACAGAGAATATAAACTAATTTTAAATGAGAGTGACCCACCTCGACAGTTGCACTTGCTACAAGTACCTTTCGGAAATAGTAAACTCTGTATATAAAGAAAGTATCTAAAACTTGCTATATTTATTTCGGTTATAAACTCTAGGAAGCTATTGCTTGCAGAAGAATAACTCTTCTAATTCAGTTCAAATATTAGCACAGTCTTTGGTTGATACCTCATACCTGAGTTGCGTCCAAGTGAGTAACTCCAGAGGAAGAGGTCACCTCTCATTCTGTAGCTAGTCAAACCGTCCGACCATGAGATTGTCTTTCGATACCAAATCTCCCCCCTAGCTTGCTCAAAGACGTACAGTCTTTTGCAGGTTGTTCGCGCTCTGTGCCCTTGCTATCTGATCATCACGAGACATAGCAAGCTTTCTCCCCTTTTCCACTCCCTATTTCTATAGCACAATTTTTTCCCTCCCCTCACTTCCTTTTCCTAGAAGCCCTCCACGGTTAGGAGAGGTAGTTAGGGTTCCAACAAATGTTTCTTTTAACTTCCCTCCTTAGAAGTTTCATGATCTCCTCTTCACTAGGAAATCATTTCTCATTTTCATTCAATAAAATAAAAATATTAATTAATTCAAACAGATAATAACCATCATCCTTCAGTTTGTTTTCACTATGGTAAATAAAATATTTACAACATTCTGGGGATGTTACATTCTGGCATTTGAAACAAGAAATTAGTTTAATCTTTATAATTCAGAAAGGATAGAAATTGAAAACAAAAAAAATTAGTTTTAATATTTATAATTTAGAATGGATTAAATTTGAAAATAAAAAATAGTGAGAAACTAATTTATCAGCATTATTTCGGAGAAATACTGAGAAATAAAAATAATTCAGAAGATAATAGATTTTGGAAATATTTTAAAATCTCACCAGTAAAAACAAATTCAAAAATGATGTACAATGTGTAGCAAAAAAGATGTGCACTGTGTAGCAAATAGGTAAGACTTCAATGAGCACTCTGTATTGGCTATCTATGAGCCATGTATTGGCGAGCAGATATGTGTATTGACTAGCCAATAGGTAAGACTTTATAGCTTTTCCAATACTTACGGAAGAGAATATTTGGAATATTGGCTAGCCAATAGGTAAGACTTTATAGCTTTTCCAATACTTACGGAAGAGAATATTTGGAATAAATTCTACCATTTTATTAGCGTAGGAATTTTAAATTTGAAACACTCATTAATTTTGAAACACTCATTAAATTTCATCCCTTCTCATTAGATTAGAGTAAAATTTTTAAATCTCAAATGTTATTAATTTAGAATAAATTCTATTTTTTTCCACTCAAGTAAGAGTAAGAATTTTAAATCTGAAACACCCACTAAATTTTACAGTTTCATGAATTTTGATCATCGGTTTTGTAATTTAGTGTTATTTTGATTATTTTACTTTGATCATTTTAACAGCAATATTCATAATTTAAATATATATTTTTGACAAATTCAAGATATTACACATAGATTGATATTGTTTTTTTATTTGATTTAATTTTAATAAAAAAAATAAAAAAAATTGATATAATTGATTTTGAAGATTTAAGTGTATAAAGTGATAAAATTTTAAACTAAACATGTAAAAACATTGAAAAAAATTTAAGAAAATTGAAGGTCCCTCTAGATACTATTTGTTCAGAAAGATTTAAATATTTTTAAATAATAGTTTTCTAAATTACAAATTAATTTTTCAGGGACACTAGAGATTGGATGGAGCTTGCTTGGGTTCACGGACACTAGAGATTGGATGGAGCTTGCCTTGGTTCAGGGACACTGGAGATTGGTGATGAGCTTGCCTTGGTTCAGGGACACTGTAGATTGGATGGAGCTTGCCTCGGTTCAAGGACGTTGGAGATTGGTGATTGCTACCTCAACTATGGAGCTTGGCTTTAATGGTGTCAGAACGAATTGTCTACCTAATGGTGAATTGAATTGGTGATCTCTCAATAGCAAAGGTGCTTTAACAATGAGACTCATCCAATTGAGCTAACCCTCAAAGCTTAAATGTATAAATATATATTATATAAAATTCTTTTAAATATAAAATAGTTATTCATTAATTTTACAAAAAAGCTTAAATATATTGATGTGAGGATGGGTTGAGCATACATATGTTTCCAAAAGAAAGCTATATATACATACTCAAACTCAAACTAAATAGATTAAATAAATTTTGATTATTCAGTTATATCATATTACATGTTTTTTATTATATACTATTATATTATTTTAAGTGTGTTAATGTGATGATGGGTGCAGTGTCAAACATGTTATATTATATAATTATTTATATTATTTTTTTATAATTTTATTTTATTTTAAGTGTATTGATATAATGATGGGTGGAGCATTCACAATTTCTAGTATGTTTCCAATCATCAATAACATGGTGCTTTGATTTGTTAATGGGTGAAATGTCGACTATAAATGTTGAATTTTTTCAATATCTTTTTGAAACAAAGATTACCAATAACATAATCACTTTTTTCTTTTTAATTTATTTTATAAAAAAAATAATAATGTAATTTTTTTTATCAATTATATCTGTTTACATTAATTAATATTATATTTTAAGTTAAATAAATATATATAATTAGTTCTAATAAATTAATATGAAAAGTTTATATATATATATATATATATATATATATATATATATATATATATATATATAATATATAATATATATTAATGAGGAAGTGAATATTTTTATTATTGGGTTAGGAGTTCTCCAACCTAGTAAGATAGAGATGTTGTAAAGTAATGTTGAATACTTCTTAATTTTGCTCTAATCTCAACATGACATATTGAAAAATGTTAAATATTAGATTTTAAATATCAAATTTTAAAATCCAATTAAGTAAAAATAATAATAATCTTAAGTATTTTTAAAACCATTTTTTTTTCCATTTATAAAACTTAAGAGTAGAACTTAAATGAGGTTTGTTGATGTTTTTAATTCATTGATCACACATGTAATAATGATATAACTGATCATCAATAAGAAGGTCATCAACCCCACCCTAGAGAATCAAAAGTATCTCTCTATTTTAACTAGCTCAAAGAAGAAAATTAATATAGCAAAGATTAGAACAAATTCTCAAGAGTTCCATAGTGAAAGAGGTCAATGGGCAATTCCTAAAAATCCATGGATGGAAAGGATCTCCCATATATGTGAGAATAGGAGCATCGAGGATGAAAACCACTTCCTCTTAGAGTTCCCCGCCTACAACCACATTAGATCTCAGTTTCACAATCTTTGTTACAATACTGACCTTCCTAGCCTTTTACAATGTCAAAAATTATAGTGAGCTCGAGAGGCTTCTCTCCAAGCTTTTTGAGCATAGGAATAAAATCTTAAATCAAAATCAATAATTTGTTTCTTTAGGTCCAATAGACCAATGTTTGGTTTCAGTGGACATTAACCACCACCACCACCACCACCACCATCATCATCATCATCATCATCATCATCATCATCATCATCATCAATATTAAATACATACACTTGTTATAGTAAAGATTTTTTTGACAAAATAAAATTATTT
This sequence comes from Pinus taeda, assembly GCA_000404065.3. Lineage (NCBI taxonomy): Eukaryota > Viridiplantae > Streptophyta > Pinopsida > Pinales > Pinaceae > Pinus > Pinus taeda. The sequence goes on from APFE030623930.1 coordinate 38,940, forward strand.
ATGGTGAATTATTTTTTATTAAAATAAATTAAGAATTTGATCATAAATTTAATTCAATAATATAATTATTTTTATAATTTAATATTTGGTAGATGTTTAAGTAAATTGAAATGTTTGAATTTAGGTTTTTGTGATTGATATGAAAGTACCAAAAAAATTTGGTAAAAATCACATTATTAGAGTTTTTTTCAAATTATTTTGGTTTATCATGAGAAACCACACACTGGTTATTATCGGAAACCAGATTGAATGGTTCGAAACGTGTCCATAAAATTCTGATAATATGATTTTTATGGAAAGTTTTTAAACTTTTCATAACCTATTATTTTTAATGCTCCATTTCTATTCGTTTCCCATTTGATTCCTTACGCAAAAATCACATTGAATGGTTCGAAACGCGTCCATAAAATTCTGACAATATGATTTTTATGGAAAGTTTTTAAACTTTTCATAACCTATTATTTTTAATGCTCCATTTCTATTCGTTTCCCATTTGATTCCTTACGCAAAAATTCTAGATCATCCGGGGCATTGACTATATCTCTACGTCTATAAAAATTCTAAGCAGTCGTTGTTGCACTTGCAAAGCTTGGGTACTGTGGGAGAGACTCTGGAAGCGGAGGCTTGATAAGTTTCACTTGGGTTTTCATACAAGTACGTGAACATTTCCACATTGACCATACTAGATTTCACATCATATATCTTTTCCATAAACTAGAGTTTCTCTCAAACCTTAACCTCATAATATCCATCAAACACTAATACACAAATAGCCTAAGGTTTTCTTCAAACCATAGAATTATTTTAGGTCTCCACAATCCTTTCTTGCATCCATCAATGGTGTCATCATAGGGGTGATCTCCATGACTTTTCTTCATCCCACCTCTGATACCATGTTAATTTTTCATAGGGCTATATTGTTCTTTACTATGATAATTGCATTTATTCATTAACACATTAAGTTCACCCCATAAGATCATAACATTATTCATATTTACATCCTTATTTAGTATCATATGTAACTATGTAAAAAGAAAAATATCATCATCATCAATGTAACAAAACATAAAGGAACAATAGAAGAAAATAATTCATGGATAGAGACACCAATATTGGTCAGAGGACCAGGGAAAAACCCAGTATGGGGAAAACCCTTTCAAATTCTTCTTCTTCTTAGATTGTCATCAAATGATTTAGAAAAAGAGATTACAATGGTCCATATCTTCATCTATGTAACTAACCAGCAAACACAACTACAACACATAAATGAACCCAAGAAAGCTTATACTCAAAAATCTAATTATTAAGTCTATAATGAACTGTCATTTTCTTCAGTCAACTATCGAACCCTACGGTCATTGAGAGAAATCTTCGAGCATCTAATATTCCATCATTTAGGTCTTTGTCACATGGAGGAGGAGGAGTGAGAGTGACTCTAGTAGCCTAGTCATACCCTTAAGCCTAGCATGCAAGCGACTAGGGTCAAATTGGGCCTGAGAGAAGCAAGTGACTGCAATTTTGAAACCCTAACTCCCAGTCACATGGATGGAGAGTTTTCCGTGCACTTGGAAGGCTCCAGTCGCATAGATGACCTTATGTGCAAGTGATTAAGGTCAATTTCTTCCTGTGTTGTGCCTGCGATTGTGGCCCAAAACTCTAAAATTGAGATGCGAGCTTTGAACCTTGCAATTTCACTTGAGAGCGACCCTGTTCCTACGATCCTCAAACCTATGTGAGCCAAAACCCAGGATAGAAGAGTGTCTCATGATGGTGTCTAAATGTGGTAGAGGTCACTTGTATTTATAGCCTTCCAAGTGTGTCCACTTTTCTTTATGGCCAACCTTGTCAAATATGCACATGTGGGATTTTCTTCATAATTACAATTTCCCTTATTCATTATGAGTGATCTTTAGTTTGATTTTGGTTCTCTCGAAAAGAGGAATTAAATGAAATCATTATCCCCATCAAGTGAGTTTTCAAAAATGGAATTTTACCATAGTTTCATATTTTTAAGAGGGTGGTGTGGCAACCCCCGTGCATGCAAACTCATGGTAAGTGAAGTTAAGATGGCCATCCAGAATTTAGTTAGTGGAAACCAAAGGGGAGAGGACCAACACTTGTTGAGTCACTTCCTAGTTGAGAATTGGTCTTCCACCATTATTATAAGGTTCTTGTTTGCAATCTTGGAAGTTAGTTTCTTGAACATAGACATAAGCTCCAGTTGGTATAGAAATCGGGGTAGTCTACTAAAATTGAGAAAATTATCAACACACCAGAGTTATTGAGTAGAAGTTTGCATCAGAAGTGATCCATATAATTTCATCGTGGAGCTAAGAGGATTTATGAAAAGGAATGAGATGGAAAACTAGAGCATGAGATTATAGAGGAGGATGAGGTTATCCTGGTGGTCGTCACTCCCATACTTTTGATAACAACAAGTATGCCCCATAAGAATTATGTAGAGCATTTCTCCCCCATGGTAACTCTAAATCCTCTTAGATTCATTTATCTTATAGTTGCTTTCTTTTAAAGTGTGTACCTTGTTACATTACTTTTAATCCTCATCTCTCACAGTGTGAGTTAGATTACTACTTGGTTTAATTGGTTTAAACAAGGCAATTGTGGTAATTTTGAGTATAGTCCTATGTATTTGGGAATGTTATTAGTTGTGGTGGTTAGGCCCTATGTGACTTCCTACTTATTTTCTCTAGTTTTTTGTTTTACTTTTTGTCTTAGTTGGGTCGGCTTTATTGGGAATTTTGTGCTCCAAACCTAGTTGATGATTGAAATCTTGTGGTTCTTCACTTGTGTATTGCCTTTTGGCCATATCTAGATTGACCTCCATTAGCGAGAAATTATGCATTGTCAACGCATGAGCAGTAGGAGAGGAGGGGGAAGTTGAGGTCCTCAAAGATATAATTGAGCCAAACATTAATCCCAAGAGGTTGTTGTGGATTACCATTTAGAAATACCCAATGATATTATTAGTGAGATTTAGACCCTTAAAAATATGGCGTTCATAAATAAGCATGCTCCTTTTACTCAGACACTTACTATAGGAGTTTGGTAGATGATTTTAGACATTAGACATGCGAAGGGTTGAAAAAAACTGTATGTCAAAGCTCTATTTCTTTACTGGAGTATGGAAACCCTTATTGGAAAGACTTTTATGGAAAGACAGATTGATTAGTATAATATCTTCACTAACCTTGTGGATGTGAAAAGAGAACAAAGAAATATGATGTTCCTGATAGGAAGCATGGTCTCTCACTTGGATCAAAATTGAGCATCATATCCCATGCATATCCACCTCATCTATTCCCCTAGGATCCAGTGCAAGAGATCTGCCACCAGATACTTTTTTTTACTCATAGTTGCTAGATGTTTTCTATTAGTATTTTATGGCATTATGTCTATGTAGATAGTCTAGTTATGTTGAAAATGTTACATTTTCTATATTTTTGGACTTGTTAACAAGGGATCACTCCTAATTCATGGAAGGCTTATTTTAAGGATCAAGTGACTATATTAATCTTCTCATGCTCTAAGAATTTCTCTTTCCTTTTAAGTGTTTGAAAAATCTTGGTTTCAGTGGTCTATGTTTTTTCCTTCAAGGGGGTGAATTTTGGCATGTCTTATCTTCACCCTCCATTTATATTTTCTTCTAGTCCTTATTCTCATGGTAGAGGGGGCCATTCTACCCTTATTTTCTCACCTTTTGATACTCTATCATTGTCTCACAACCCACAGTTGTGGTGTTGTGTTTTTCCCCAACTCTGCATTCAATTCCATCTCTCTTCGATTGGATATGAATACTTTGTCTTACCCCTTTCTCCACTTGGGAAACCCTTCCTCTCTACATTCTTAACCTTGACACTTAGCTTTATGGTCAAACTCGTATCCTTCACTACTCTCCCTGTATTCTCAACACACAATATGGTGTGACCAAGAGCTCATCATCGGTGTGATTCTAAAGGCAGAGGCATGAGAGGTGCCAAGACATCCTCCCGTGCACAAGCTGTGATCTGAAATTGGATTATATGATTTATTCCTCTTTTCTAAAATCAAATAAAGCAAAAATTAGGACCGTGTTGATGCTTTGCAAGATAAAACTGGGTCTTGAAACAAACAGGTTTCCAATATCTCTTCAATTCATGAATTAGTCTTCATATGTAACTTAACATAATGAACATAACATCACATAATCCATGCAGGCATAATGAAGAGGAAGGAAAAAGGTTTGTTGACAGATTTCACCCCTCTTGGGCTACATATTCAGGCCTATTAACATGACTGGACCACTCATATATTCAGTATCAAGTGGAGTACATAAACATTTGATGTAGGTAAATATGTGGTTATAGGTAATGTTCTCCTACAAAGAACTCTCACAAACAACAACAAACCATAGCATCTCCTACAAAGATGACATACTTCAACTGAAATGAACTAAAAAGATCACGTGAACACTTCAATACCACATTGAAGCACATAAACAAAACTTCATGTTAAGGGAAGCTAAACCTGAGTTGAACTTTGTTGGTTACAACTGTTGCACTAGCCTTTTGGAAGTGAGAAAACCCCTACAAGGTATTCTCCATGCCCAAATACCTTCCAGAACTACTTACGAATCCTGAATAATCCATACAACTTTAGTCTCAAACCTACAAAATACTTAGTAGATTTGCTCAAATCATAAATTAGAGGTTACCAATGGATTCAGAACATCGAAAAACCCCTAAGTCCACTACTTTTTAGCTCAATTTGGATAAAAACTCAAAAATATATGAGCTCCCAAGCTCCCTCATGAGCTTGACTGTTAACCATCCTACAAATTCGACCTTTTGTCTATCAGTCATACAAATTAACCCTGAAATTCACTAACAAAGCGACAATTTCACTACTCATCAGTGTATTATGTTGGAAGATTAATTTGACCTCGGACCCCTTAATCTGAAAAATAAGGCCACATGGGCCACATAGGGCCGAGGGCTGAGCCTTAATCCCTGCCCTAGCTAGTTAAGCCCCTTAACATGGGGACGAGGTCACATAGGGTTCGAAGTGTCCAAGGGTTGGGACAACAATCTGCCCTACCCGTCAAAGCTTCTTGGCACTAACATGTGGTCCTATGGTGTCATATAACCTCGAGGCTAGGTTTAACATTTTAGCCCCCTATCCACAAGCACTTCAACACTTTGCCGCCAGTCTCGTGCACCTACATATGCCCTAGTGTTGGGCTTACCCATGCTCCCGACTTGTTAACACTCCGTGTTGGTATCATGGATTTCCATATGACCAGGGTTGGTCCCCATGCTTTCGCCCCTCCGTTTGTTGGCGCTTTGTGTTAATGTTGTGGTCTGGTGGTTTTTATAGCGAGTGTCGAAAACTTGGGCCAGGGCTAATCCCGTGCCCTTGACTCCCATACCTACGGTCGTGTGGGCATGTGGAAATCGTAGCCCTGGGCTTAGCCCCGACCCCATCCCCCAATACTAATCTGCATACATATTAAATATAACTCTGTCACCATGTATATTAAGAACCACCATGCACCCTAGCAGTAAAGCAATGCACTGTTGGATCAGAGGTCTTGTGTTTGACTCTCCTAGAGGTAGTTTTACCGATAACAATATTTTGTACCAATACTAGGATGCCACGTGGTAACCTCCCATTGGGCCATGTGGCTCCCGTTCATAGGTCCAAATCACAAACTCAACCACCAATCATATTTGGACCATGTGCATAAAAACCAACAAACCAAATCATGCCAAGTGTCATCATCTAGTTGGCTCGTAACTGTACGATTACCTTGCTGACTCAATAGTATAGACTACTAAGTCAGCGTACCTACATTCAATCTGCAAACTTTTGCATAGTTGGGAAAATGATTCAAGTTGCATTGGATTCACATCAGTGAGCTCTTTGATTTGGCACAGGTTTCAAGAATTTATAGGCACTTTTATTTTTGAGCATGAATTGATCACCTAATCACACCTCCCCACTAGGAACTTTTGGAACCTAAAATTTTTCTTCCCTAGTTAATATAAAGAGGTTGGAACGCAAAAATACCCAAAAACTCAATCCAAAA